>JARHVA010000330.1:4197500-4280000 GCA_037957365.1 Torreya grandis
AACCATCTTGACGATCAAATAATCCCTACATTACATTGTCTTATCATAAAAATATAATAAAATTTTGTAGGCATATATTTTATCCATGACCAAAACTATATTATATGATCCCAAGTGAAAAATGTGAAGGCTTAGAGTGTTGGAAAACACTACTAGATCCAACATGCAATAATAGACTAGTAAATTAGTAGAATTATTTTTTATAGAAGCTATCTTAACCTCTCATGGATTTGATTACCTAACTAACACAAGTAGTCAACAATATTTAACTAATGGTAAAATAATGTAATCAAATGATCTAATTAAAAATAAACTAATGCCATCATGTCTCAGATTCTATTTGAGGTCTCAACAGGTTTTTCATGATGTTCGATCTGATGATCATTAATGATTACACATAACTCATGAGAACATGCTATGTTACCCACTATATACTTTTATCTTATTATCTCTATCTTGTGGCCCCTATAGATCTCTATTAGAAATCTTTGGCCTAATGGATTTCACAACAAAACATCTACCTTGTGGAAATAAAAATATGGTAGAAGAACTAAATGTTGTCTAAGCTCTATTATCACCCCATTTCCTATAATGTTGAGTCCAAATAGGGTTTTAACATGGACTCTACTTGTATTTTCCTTATATATTTCCTTGGTCATTCCCTTCTCCCTAAATTTCCCAAACTTTAATTCTACATGGATCTTACATGGGATGCAACTAAACCTATATTTTTTGTTAACCTTATTATTTTTAGGGTTTTCCCTATGTATAGCCAAATTTATGTGGTGGTGGAGTTCTAAAAGGTCTACTGTCTTGATTTGCCTAAAGGCACCCTATGAAGTTTTTTTAGTTCCTCTTTGGTTTTTTCCCAATCATCTTCTACAATTAGGGGCTTCTTAACCACACCTTGGAAGGTCTCAATAATGAGTAAGTGAATAACCTTTGCCATGTCATCACTAGAAAATTTACTAATTTTGTCACCAACATATCCTCATCTTAAATAAAATCAACGTATGTAAGGATATCAATAAATTTATATTTTTACATAGAAACTAAACCCCCATGATGTCAAAGTGCATGGAAATCATCAGTCCTCCACCACCATAAATGTTAGGTTAGATACTTACTTTTGATCTATCTACATAACTAATTATATATCAAGATAACACTTAAAATCATATTTTTATGATGATGCTAAATTTGAAACTCTTAGCAAATTTTATTAAAGAGATATGATGTTTCTAAAGTAACCACAAGTATTGAAAAATCTCATAACATTTCTTAACCAAAACATAACATGTGCTCCATTTACTGAGCCTATAAAAATGGGGGTGTATAATCTCATTAACACTGTGATCTAGTGTTCCATAACTCATCTTCCATATTTTTCATGCCTAGGTGAGTATAGCTTAGGTTGATCTCTCCTAGGGTATTTTGACCTCTTAGGCTCAACCTTACTTGTCCTCGATTAATGATGTTCACTTATAGTGATATTGACATATTTTGACCATCTCTTGAAGACTATTGACCCTAAGTCAATCTAACTTATATAATATTCCTCTTATGATTGTCTCTATATTGAGAGTGACCATGATAATTCCCTTAGTGGTGTAAGGGCCCCTAAACATTTGATGATGACAATGTGACACATTAACAAGCTCCCTTTTTCCTATGGGGAATATTATTTTGATTTATTATAAAAAACTACTAACATCCTTATAATTTTTCACTAAGAATATGAGTGCTCCTACTGATTTAACTATAAATATCCTATAGGATCATGTTGTTCTAATTATATCTAAATCTCTACCTCTCTCAACACTAACTCACCTTGTTTGATTTATAACAAACTACTAGAGTGCTTGTAATATTTTTTCCCTATGGTTACAAGTACATCTCATTAGTTTATCTATAAATATACTATAGGATCATAATGTTTTGGTTGTATATAAAGATTTACCTATCTCAATACTGACTCACCTCATCTAATTTCAGCTACTATCTGTTGAGGTGATATGCATCCCTAACGCTCCAAAAATATAGTCTTACCCCATATTCCATCTTGTGTGAACATTTATGTGGCATGTACTACACACACCTAGGTTTGATAACAATATTTATGCTACATACATGGTCCCTATGTCACATCTAGGATAAAACCATTCATTAGGTCTATGGTGAACATGTTCCCATCCTTTTTACCTTCAAAAAGTTATCACCTACACACTCATTTTACCTATTAAAATGTCCACACAATTTAATAATATATAAATGAGACATCTAGAGTCTCATGGCATAACTACATAGTTACGTGAATCATATTTTGGTCGCTTAGTCCATGATACACACATCAGCATATTTCCATAATCACAATATCAAATCGCACATTTATCTCATGGTTGTAGCCACCACGGGTACATAATAATACTAATTTTCACATAATTTTGTGAATCCCATCATAGTCACATGATTTAAGATACACACATCCCAAACCAATCCCATAACCATAATATCCCATTTAAATTCATATCACATAAGAAAGAGATAGAATATAATCCATGATGCAATAAAACAAATTTCAAGTGTAACACTCTAAGATTACTAAGCATGTTATAATCCAAAACTATTCAAAATCTCTCAAGATAACCATACAAATCTAAATCTAATCAAGCATATTAACCATGCCCATACCCCTCAAAAAACTTGGCAATGTAGCCACATATGTTCATCATGTCACATCAAAATAAGGAGTACAATATTTATGTCCAAAAATATTATAAAATACGGAAATAATTATGCATAAAAATGATCTTAGAACATCAATATGAGTAATACAAACTATCACACAACAATAAAATGTGAAGTATAAGTGGGAGACTGGAAACTAGCATCACAATAAATATAGATTAAGGTTTCATACAAAATAAAAAGGGAGTTAAATGGGGCCCAAATCACATGGGAAATTTATTTAATAATACCTTAATATGAATTGATAATCAATATTTACACAAGTACTTTAAAAATATACAATATTAAAATTTATATACCTCAGACCAGAATTAGGTATTTATATAATAATCAACTTCGATGTGCATGTGTGTATCAAAGTAAAAAAAATATGTGTACCTCTATAATGTCTTAAATAATATGTTGTAGATGAAACCAATAAGAGTTATTAAAATCAAAATAGAAGTTATAATGATCTCAAATTTAAAAGGAAGAGAGAGGTTATATTATTTCATAGTCTAGATCAAACCACCTTAAAAATATAAGGAATGCACTCTTTGAGATCTAGCACAATAATCCTCACAACAACTATAGAAAACCATAAAGGTGGTGGAAGAAGCATCATTGTTCATGTGTCTTGAATATGAAAACCTAGGTATAAAAAAAAGGGAAACAATGTGCATCTGAATTAATGTATATAAAAATAGATAATCAAGGACTTAATAAAATTAATGAGATGAAATTACAAAAGACAATGAATACACCTAGTATTGTAAAAACTATGAAACCATCTTTGTGAATTCTATATCTCTAATTTTTCATCTAATAAGGAAGACCAAGTAGAACATGCCATATAACTCTCACCTCCAAATGTGGGAGCAAGAAGAGAAATACCTTATAACTCTCTAAGACTTTTGTGTATCATCATGCAATTAAATATAAAATAAGTAGATCATATGCATCCATTTTGAGGTGTGGGATGAGCCTATAAATTATAAATGAAAAAACCTAAAAAATAATTAAATCATAATTTCAAACCTTGAGATGATCACACATGGCCTCCAAAAAATATCGAAAACTTTCCTAGGCAAGTAGAACTTCCTAGGAATAGCAACACACTTTTTGATAAGATTGTTTTGGCACGTAGAAGAACTCAAATAGAGTTACGGATCAGAAGTTATGGCTTGTAGAAGGTTGGCCTATTTTTTTGCATCACTCTTGCGTATTTGGAAGTGATAATACATCCATCTTCTATTTGAAGATAATGCTCATATTACTGATACATTTTGTTGAAAATGATTTTTATGGTTATGTCCAAGTTCATTTTATGTAGGATTTATATATCTCATCTCTGATACCTCTATGAATTTCTATTTTCAACATGTAAGGATCATTGATAAAAAATGTATTAGGAGGCAAAATATTGATATAAATACCAATTAACTATAAGAAAGAAGTAGATTAAGCATAACTAGTGTTTGTCATCCCTTCATCATATAACTTCTTATATGTTTGAAGAGCCTTGAAAGGATACCTAGTACACTTGATTGTTGGTGCTATAATACATCCTAATTAATGAAGCAACATCCCTACATAGAAAACAACTAAAATCTGATTGGTATGGATGCCAAATTAAAAAAAAATAGTTGTATTTCTATTTGACCAATTTTCCCACAAGTTTGTCAATGCCATGGAAATAAGAACTCTAAAAATCTAGTCACAACTAATTAAATATGAATTCCAACTCCCCAAATCTCATAAACATACAATACTTTTGTTGACATTAAAGAATAGAATATATTAAATTATATTTGACATTATTAAACTAAAGCTAGAAACATTGTTTCTCAAGTGTTCTAAGTGTAGCAAACCACTTATAAAATCTCTCTTATGTAGTAGTGATATTACTGAAGGAAGGTCTTTTAAAAGGAGCACCAAGGTAAGTTCATGAGAAAACTAATTTAACCAAACTTCCTTTGTAAATGAGATTAATTTCATGTTCAATTATTTAGTTATGTTGAGAACCATATTATTTTTACTTGAGTTCACATTTAAATCATGAATATCACCAAATTAGCTTAGAATGTCAAGATATATTTAAAGGATTGTAACAAAATGTGATGTAAGAATAATGTCATAAAAAATAATTAAAATAGTAATGAGAATATCATAAATAGCACAACCGTTACCTTTTTCCCTAAATTTGTAAAGATATACACTAATTCATGTATATAGCGACCAAACAAAGTACGAAAAAGTGGACAAACTCATTTAATACTAATGGGTCTATTAATACCTTATATAAAACCAATAGAATTTTGAGCATACACAACCCCCTTCTCATTAATTATATTCACAAGAACAATCAAATATTATTTAATCTATAGATATTGAAGCTACTAGCCTTGAAGTTGTTTGGTGATTGTGTGAAATTTCTTCCAAGTATATATACAAAATGTCAAATGAACGCTTTCATGCTCTTTCTTATTTAATTATATCTCTGAGCTTAAGTATATATTCTATTATTTGATGATTCCATCTAAAAATTGCTTTCCCTTTTTCCAAAAGTTTCTTCAACATTACAAATTTAGAAATCAAACAATTCTATACACTATAGAAAATAAGTTACTCAAGGTGTGACAAACCATGATGATTATATGATTATTTGGTTCTTATTAGTTCCCTGATTTGAATATGGGACATATGATATGGGATGATCATGTAGTGGAAATCCACTAGAAGCAACTATTTTGAATATATAAAAAAATGTGTTTCTATAAGAGTTAGAATATGATGAATAAATTTTCATCTTAAATGTTGTATGTTAGTTAATTTAATTTTACTAAAATTGAAAATAGATTTCAATGTCATGTATTCTTTGAGGATATTCTTGCCATGTAGTTTTTCTCATAGTAAAATCGATACTTTTTTTGGAATGACATAAAGAGAAAATGCATAATTGGACCAAGTATCTTTTCAAATATGGAATGTGTGGATTTTATTAGGAAGAAGGTTCTCCAAAATAATTTAACATTGATGTCTTATTTTATTATTCAAATATAACCTATTATTATTTTTTAAGATAGAAAGACAAACATTAAGGATGTGGGGATGTTCTCAAGTAATGTGTGTTATAATCCTATGGAGATATATTCAAATAATCTCAAATCAAACATTAAGATAGTAGTATCCAAGTGGAGCAGTGAGAGAAAGGAAGACAGGGAGTGGGGAAAGGGGCCTAGTGTGTAATGGAGTATTTTTGAATGGAACAAGGGAAGGATTAAATTTTTGTATTTCAAATTATAATATAGATAAACATACCTCTTTCAATAAAGTTATGAATATAATTTGTATCTATAATGTTAACTTTCAAATTTTCATTGCAATAATTATCAAAAGTATGGTCAAAGTCAATATGAGCTCCAAATTGGTAGGTATTAGAGGAAATAGTTGCATCTATAAGGCTAGGGAGTGAAACTTACAATTGTATTAGTATATATGATATAAATTTGGAAAGATCATCCACTACAACACTAAAGGATGTCATAGTCACTAATCTCCATCATGGCTATGTTCCAGAACATGCCAAAGTTTAATGTTAGTTTGCATGAAACCTAAGTATTTTAGATCAAGATAACCTATATTATCTATATGTCACATTTATACTGATCACATAGGTTAAAAAATACTCTCTTAAATTGGTTAATATAATTTTAATATTCTCACCATTTTATTTGCAATTATCTTTCATGATTAATCAATTCAGATGGTCAGGAAGTAGATGTTGTTAATTTAGAACATAGGATTGTACCACATTAAAAAGATTATTTTTCTCAAAATCACACAAGGATCATATCCAACCAATAACTATATGGCCACTTTGTACACTTTTGTGGTCTGTGAGTCTATAGATATGTTAATATACATATACTTTATTTATTGTGTGACCTCTATGAATAACTATGACTTTGTTGTCTCTGTGACCCAAAGGCACTATTTGAGTTAGTGTGAGTTAAATAAATGAGTACCTTATGTTAAGTACTTTTAATGAGTGATTTTATTAAGATTAAACTAAGGATTAATTTTTAAACCTTTAACTTTGTGACTATTTTTCACACAAGAAGAGATTCATCACTTTACACTTTTGACTTAAGAGATATTTATGTGTGATCACCATATGTGACACCCATCCCAACACCATGTACTCAAAATTTATTTTTAAAAGACTTAATAAATTTATATTTCTTTTCAATATACATTTTATTTGATCGTATTTAAGTTCATGAACAACTACATGCTTTATTCCACTATTAAATTGGCACTAATTATGTAGTAGTGTGGATAATACATTTTTGTAATTATCATTTTTATTATTATTACGTTTATGGTATGGGTACTTGAATATCATATTATAATATGTATTAACTACCATATGGTTTGTGTACAAATAGTGAAGTGAATTTTATAAGAGGATTGATAAGATTTGGAAAAAAAATTTACACCATAAACATTCCAAGATGAGGGCACATGATGACCATCCAAAATCATGTTAAAAAACTTTCATGGTTAGGTTTTTTGTGAGTTTCAATTTTGTGAGGATGTGGATACATTATTATTTATACTATACCTTGATATGTTTGAATGCACACAAGGCAACTGGCCTTAATCAGTTTTTGTGATATCACATATAGTATAGGTGTCACATGGAATATACATCAAATCTATTAAGTTGAGAAAAATATGACCATAATTGGTGATGGTAAGGCCACATGGATATCATCACCATGACGTGTGTTTATATTATGTCAATGTTTTGAAAATAGTAATGAGTAATAAGAGCATAATATAAAGAAAGGCCACAAACAAGGCAAAACTAAGAAAAAGAAGAGCTTTCACAAGTACAAGTAAAGCCTCTATTCTAAATAGGAAAGTAGTTTATCCAAAGAGAGTTTCTTTTCTAGTGAGAGAGAAGAGATCTTATTCATAGCAATAGAAACAAAAGATGATATATTGGAAAGTGAAGAAAAATAAAAAAAAGAAAATGAGTCAGAAGGGGAAGAGAATGCCGAAATAGATGGAGAAGTGGATTTGGAAGAAGAAATCATTTATTCCCTAAGTGAAATCAATAAACTTAAGAAGAATAAATTGAAACAAAAATTATAGCTTCAAGAGGACACTGAGTCTAGATGGTGTCTAGTAGCTCTAGATGATTATTATAGGCCCTAGACAACATTCATAGACTTTGGATGGTGTTCACTGAGTCTGAATAGTGTCCACTTACACTAGATAGCATTCACTAGTTCTAGATGATGTCCATAGGCTCTAGATGATGTCCACCACCTTTGGATGATGTCTAGTGTCCATAGGCTCATGACACCATCCCCAAAATATAGACGACATCCATAGAATCTAGATGATGTCCACAAAATTTAAAGAGTGTCCATCAACTCTAGCCAGTGTCCATAGACTCTAGGTGATGTCTATAGACCTTAGATAATGTCTAAAAATGTGAATGATGTCCATATACTCTAGATGTCATTCACAGAGTCTAGACATGTTCTACAGAGTCTGGACATTGCCCATTGAGTCTTGACAGTATCTACAGACTTTAGGTAGTGTCCACAAATTCTTAACAATGGTCATAGATTTTGGATGCTATTAACAAAGCCTAGACACCGCCCATAGACTCTAAATAATGTTTACAAAGTCTAAACAACATCCATAGGCTCCAACCACTCTCTAGAGACTATAAACCTTATCTATTAAATCAATATGCTATTTATAGGGTGATGCATATCATTCACCTTCTTGATGAAACTACATTATATTTAATTCACCTCCATTTCAAAATTGGCATTTCAATATTCACCAAAAAATTACATAGGGATTTTTATTAGGGGCCTTAAAAAGACCCTGAATGTCTTTGTTTAGTTCATTTTTTAGATGAATGTTCAAATTCTAAAAAAAAAAAAACCCTACACCTAAAAATAATCAAATATTTATTATAATAATATTAGAATACAATAATATACATAAATTTTATTGTAATATTATTATATAAAATATTTGATTATTTTTAGGTGTAGGATTTTGTTTTGTAATATAATTTGAACATTCATCAAAAGAGATGAAATAAACAGTTATACACACACACACACACACACACACACACACACACACACACACACACACACACACACACACACACACACACACACACACACACATATACATATATATATACATATATATATACATATATATATATATATATATATATATATATATATATATATATACATATATATATATATATACATATATATATATATATATATATATATATATATATATACATATATATATATATATACATATATATATATATATACATACATATACATATATATATATACATATATATATATATATATATACATACATATACATATATATACATATATATACATATACACACACACACACACACACACACACATATACATATATACATATATACATACATACATATATATATACACACACACACACACACACACATATATCACGATTGTTATTATCCCATTACATTTGAAAACTATATCTTATTAAAATTAAGAAATTTTAACTATATAAACATACATATAAATAAATATAAAATAATTTTTAAATTTAATTGTACTGTTATTTATAATATATACAAAGTGAATAAGAACATAAACGAGATCTTGTTTAGGGTATATAAAAAATTAAGAATGATAATAAAATTTAGAACAATTTAAGACTTTTCAAGTATAATTAATAACCAAAAAACTTTAAAGTTGAGAAAACTTAATATAAATTATTTTAATAGATTTTATTTATATTATTTGAATATTTGATAATATAAAATTAATTTTTATTTTTGACATTTTAATTATAAATAATAGAAAATAATTATAATTATAGAAAATAAAACAATCAAAAATATAAATAAAAATTTGAATATACATTTTTATATATAAAACAAATTTAAATAATCAAAAATTATATTTAATAATTTAAATAATATTTTTGATTTTCATATTTTTCATTCAAAATTTATTAATAAAATATATTTTAAATAAAAATATATATATTATAAAATTTTACTATCCTACCTCGAGGGTCAATGTGTACCTATGATGATGCCATGTGATGGGGATTCTTAACTACTCTCTAAACTACCTAGGTCCATAAGTTCTTACGATCATGTTATGTGGCATGATCTTAGGATTGTGGGAGCCTAACAAGTTTCAATTATCTAATGCCTTTGGGTCTTTGGGTTTCCATGATGATGCCATGTGGCATCATCATGGGGCTCTAGTGTGGGCCTCATTTACTTAAGATGATGCCACATGGCATCATCTAGGGGCCTTAGAATTTAAGGACCTCTTGAATGCAATCTTGCATCCTAAGTTTCTAGGTCCTCATGATGATGTCGTGCATCATCATCATAGTGATTTGGAGCCCCAAGGCTTCTCAACTACTCTCCATATGGATTTAGTTCTTAGATCCTAATGATCATTCCATATGACATGATCTTTGGACTATGAGAGCCCAAATGAGTTTCAAATTTTGACTATTTCCATCATTGCCTTTTAGGTACCTTGGTCTGCAATGATGCCACATGGCATCATGGAGTGGCTTTGACACCCTAAGGATTTTCCATTATCATTGCACTGCTAGGGCTTCCAACTCCACACTATTATGCCAAGTGAAATCATCTCAAGGCTCTAGGGCCTATGAGCTTTGGTTGAACTTGTCTAGCATGGGTTGTTTGGATCATGCCAATTGGCATGATCTTGGCCTCCTATGTTACCACTGATTTTAGATTAAGATCTGCACTCTTTGCTAATGATGTCATTTGGCATCATTTTGAGTTATCATAAGTGGAGGACCTATCGATTGTTATCCAACCTCCCTGGTCATCGTGTCCTCATGATGATGCCACATGATATCATTGAAGGGATCTAGAACCTATGAGATTTTCAATTGTGCTCTACATTACCTAGGTCTATGCGATCATGTCACATGGCATGATCTTAAGACTAGATCCTTATGATTATACCATGTGGCATCATCATGGGGCTCTAGAGCCCTAGGGTTTCTCAAGTTCTCTCTACATTGAATGAGTCCTTGAATCCCTACAATTGTGCCATGTGCCATGATCTTAGGACCACATGAGCCAAATAAATTTTGACTGTCGATTGCCTCCACTACTACTTGCCAGCTCCCCAAAACCCCACGATGATGACACATGGCATCATTGTAGGCCTTTGGAACCCTGAGGATTTTTCATGCTCATTTCACTATTAGGGATATCATGTTCTGATGAGAGATTTTTTTTAGTGGTAAATCTTTATTAATTCATGATTATTCCAGTTTTAAAAATTGGCATTTGATAATTTTTATAGGTTAGTCAACAATGGGGACTCACCTACATTTTTTGATATAAATTAATTTTAAGGGTCAAGCCACTTACTTTTTAAAATATATTTTTTAGTAACATGTATTTCATCGGCACCTCGAAAGTCAATACAAAAAAATTCACCACTATATATATGTACTACTTAGTATTATATTAAACTCTTTTTTTCTCTTTGCTACAGTTAAGGTAGAGTTTTTCTACACATATCATATTTGATAAGTGATAACATTAAACCATTTGCATTGTTGTCAAGTGTTTGTATTTACTATCAGGCATCGATATTTATTGTCAACTATTTATATTACCTACTTTTATGGCTTTCATGGAGAATGTTAATAATGTAAGAAAATTAACATAGTTATCTTATTTTAGCTAGACACCAAACACATGAACTAAATATTAAATGATTTATTGTCATTTATTTACACTATCCTATTAAGATTATCTTATAGACTTATACACACATGACCATCTGCATATACATATGACTATTTACATATACATTCGATCATCTATGTATGTGGTTGGCCATCTACATATATGATGGTCGTCTACATAATGCATATGTGATAATTATTTTTATGAAACTGAAAACCTATCAAGACAATATTTTATCAATAGGCAAAGCTTCTAAAATAATAACTTGTATTGATTCAAATTAAATGAATTCAAATAATCACAGATCATGCATAAGTATGCATCAACTTAGAATTAGAGTTGACATGCAAAAATAAATAAATAAATTAAAATCTAAAAAAACCCTATTTTTAATAGCTATTATTTTTAGTAAGTTTTGCATGCAAGCGCGAGCAACTCTAAAAATATTTTGAAATAATTTAAACACTAAAATTAGCCTATGGATCCAAATTCAATTGAATTTGATGTCTGGTCCTAAAAATATATAATTTTAAAAAATAGAAAATTCTTGAAAAAATCATTAAATAGTAATTTTGGACCCTCAGATGGTCACATATAGCTTCCAAAAAATATAAAAACAACTCTAAGCATAAATCATGGCTTAGGGTAGCAACAAACTTATTGAGACAATCGATTTGGCATGTGGAAGAACTCAAACGAAGCTACGAGTCAAAAGCTATGGCCTCCAGAAGATTGGCCTTTTTTTAATCCATCATATTTGCATATACAAATGACTATATGCATATTCAGACAAATGCCTACACATATAAACAAATTTATTGTATATGCAGATAACTATCTACATATTCAATCAATGATCGATACATACAAATCTGTTCATCTAAATATGTAGACCAATAATTACATAAGTAGATGGCCTTCTATATATACATGTATCAATCTACATACCATGGTAGAGACCAATAATGAATACCTTGGTAGAGACCTCTTTAGTTGTAGAAAAAAAATATGGATCCCACTAGTAGATTTATGTGATAGAGAAATACATACTTTGTCTATGGACATGGAACCTTGTGCCTATTGTTCCACATCTTGTAAAAAAGATTTATCTATGTACTCATTAATGTAATTTGGGTTACAAAGAAAAGGGGAAAAGGTCCATCTAATTTATTAGAGTCCATAAAATAATGTAAGGTAAAATCTAGGACACAAGTGTTTATGGGACGCCCATGTCTACCCGAAAGATACAAGAAAACGCTGCTAAGCTTTTTGAGATATCAAAAATATAATTCTTACACCTTTTTTTCTAAGCTTCTTGAGATATCAAAAAACATAATTCTTGCACTTAAACTATACCAGGAAAATAAAAAATAGAGTTATGTAATTTAATGAGAAATAAAATATATTGAAAATAAATAGGTCTTCTGATCTGGGCCTGTTTTAACATTGTAAATGATCCAAACATTTACCAAATTCTATATAACTATAGATCATGTCTATACACAATGTTTCATATTTATAAGTTGTCAAAAGCTTTAACATAGTATTAAGATATTTATTCCATCATTCTAAAGTCCTGGATTTGAACAGAAATTAACCTGAAAGATCGGTAAAGCGCGTGCTGGACCCCGAAGAAAAGCCATAATATATGAGAAAAATGTCACGTGTAAAAATAGATTCAATGTGGCATGCAAAATCTTCTGAATTTTAAACTAACCCTTATTATACTTGTCATCGTTAAGAGGCTCTAAAAGGATATTTCATAATTAATGTAGTAAATTCCATATAAAAACTCAAATCACTAAGGAAAAAAATTGTTATTGTAGGTTTAAATTACATCTGTCACTTCAAAAAAAATTGCTTCTCGAATTAATTTTGAATATTAGTTACCAGTTTAGACCTACAACCAAGTAACATGTAGGAGGGAGAAATAATAACACTTTGTCTAATGAAAGTATAGAACAGATTCCTATGTGTTTTTGCAATTACGATCATCTACCAACCAAAATCTATGGTTTAAGGCATGCATCTAGAAATATTTTTGCTACTTCAGATTACTTAAGATTCTCAGAAATGTGAGGTCAGTCTTTCCCCAAATTTATTAATATTGCAGATGTATTTTTTGCTAAAACATCATATGTGAGGCTGTGGGCTCAATTTGGACGCATCCATAGAATTTGGGCATCTTAATAAATTAAAAAAATTGACTTTAAGTGAGTTTTATATTAATAAAATCTCAAGTTTTGTGAAGTTTAATAGTCTGGAGAAGTGAAAATTGCCCAGCATTCATAGTCTGTAGAAGTTACCAGGAATACATTGGAAGCTCCGATAATTATATGAGTTGTTTATAAATGACTGTACATAATGAAAGAAGTTACCAGCAGGATTTCAAGAGTCGAGAGCCCCTGCTAAGCTTAATTTTAATGGTTGCCATAGTTATTATTTAGAATTCTCGGGTTGTTTTCAGGGTCAAGTTCCCTCCATTAACAAAGCGGTGTATTCCTTTGCTTGCTCTTTGACTTTGTTTTTGAAAAAAATCCTAAACTTTTATTAAATTGAATCAGGAAAATGATATAAGTTGAAACTTCACACAATACTTTGTAGATCTGCAAGATTGATCATTATACCAACAACTCATCAGCATTCTACCTTGTAAATCTACATGATTGATCATTATACCTGCAACTCATCAGCATAGGTTAGATAGTCAATACTTTGTAAATCATAGCTCCTTCATTATTAATGTGGCGTATTCCTCTACCGACTCTTGAGTTTTGATAATTTGTTTATAGAAGCACTGAGCATGATAAGATGTGCATGTGCAATTGAATAAGAAGTAATGACTCAAGTGTGTGTTTGTATATACTTACTAGTGTTTTACAGAATTCAAGGATGATATAAACTTGCCTTTTTCACTTCCTCCTCTATTAGCCTTCCATCAGTGTTCTTGTCTACCCTGAAAATGCGTGATTTCGAATTCTTAAAACCCATCTTTTGTGCAGGATTTTAGGAATTTTAATGTAATTGCATTAATGATTTGGGATATCCAATTCATGCAAATAAAATGGTGCCTAATAAATGGGGACTGATTTTCATGCAAGAGAACCTAATTTAAAAACTACATTTGCATTAATGAACTCAAGTGGTATATTGAATTCATCTATAGATGATATCTAATAAATGAGAAATATTTTTGGAGTAGCAATTCTTATGTTATGTTGAAACATATTTAGTATTTACAAATGAGAATCAAATCTCTAATCGGATATTTGATGCTAGAAATCCTACAACTCATCCAGCATTATTTGATCTTGTTGTAGGTTTATCCTGCATACCAGACCATCAAATACCTCTACAAAAAATTGATTTGAATCCTTCATTCCTGTATAGAACTCAATGTCCATGAGCATTTTAATCCTAAATCCATCTACTAAAGGCAAGTTTATTTCCTATAAATAAGATGCCTTCTACTATAGAATCTATTGCTTTTTGGGTTTATGCTAAGGAAATTGTGCAATGATTCCATTTGAAGATATATTCAAATTGGTAAATTGTTATTTTAAATCTCTTAGTGAGCATCATTCCTAGAATTGTTGCAGCCATCTGTCTCAGAAAAGAGCAAGACTAAAGTAGGGGCAAGAAAATCTCTCTTTTGGCTCTATTAGATAGGTTTTTATCTATATTTGTATATAACTATTACTTTACTTTTGTTGATCCAAAAAAAAAAAGAAAGCTCTCTCTGGATAATCTATCAGACTCGAAAAAGTAACAAACTCATTTTTCAAAACTTCTATTAGTTGATATCCTTATGAATTGAAGGTTCTACTCATTAAGAAATTAATTCTAGGTAAATTAGTTACATTGATAGTGGTTGACTACAGTGATTAACATGGATGGAAAATATATGATTTGACTGATATTTCCACAATACTGTACAAACAAATTTCATGTCTATATCTCTTTAACCAATCTGGTAAGATTTGCTTACCCAATCAAGTACGGATGGCACTACACAAACATTTAGATTTTCAAATTAGATGTGATGTAATGGATAAGTCGCTTACTATAGTTGTTTACGATAATTGTGCACGCCATAAATAGAGGTTGTTCTGCCCCCTTCAAAAAACTGAACGTGACTCAAATAACTATATTAATACCTATGTAGGCTTGATCTAAAGTGTGCATCTTATTGAAAATATTATAAAATGAAATATTTGAATAAGTACACCATAGATGGCCCTGGAGAATCTTTAAATCCACAACTTCTATGGATGCAGAGAAAATCCTAAACCTAAAACCACAAGATAATCAGAAACAACATTAGATATGGATTTCTAGCAAATGAGAAAGAGCTATATGTTATTCACATTGTTAATTAGAACATAGAACAATTACCTACAAATATTTTTCAATTGCATTTGGAAAACACACTTAACCGATGCAAACAATAGCTAAGGAAAGACAACCGTATTGAATGCGATCCGAATGCAGAAATTAACCAGAACCAAAAAATGGTATGCCGGACATTACATCTGACCTTGACGACAAATTGGATGCTAAGAAATAAGACAAGAAATAGTGTTAAGAAATATAAATAAGACTAAAATTATTCTATGCATAATTTTTAAGGTTATTATTTATGTATATGCCTGCATTTGGATAGATTGCACGATTTGGACAAAATTTGCCTCTTCCAACATAATGACAATAAATTATATTCGAATTATTCTTTACAAAAATACTCAAATGGATCACGATTCTAAGTATAAAAAAATAGGCTAAATAAAATAAACATGCACAATGATTCTTCCAAACTGAAACAGAATACGGCATGAAGAGATCTAGTTGAATACGGATTCCCCAGAAAGAAGGGGTTATAACTCTAAAATAAAATGGATTCTTATTAATAGGCAAAAACTAATTAAAGTAATCGTCTTGTATTTTCAATAAATAACGATGCAATATTGGGTAGCAAGCAATCCCTTGTTTATGTGACGAATCACAATCAGGAAAGAAAAGCAAAGGAAATTACTAAAAAGTAAGTGTGCATGCATTTAGTATGTGTTCGTTCACCCTTATGCATTGGAAAGAAACACTCAAATGTGCCTATCACACACAGAGAGCACAAGAGGGGGGAAAGAGGGAGAGATTACACTTGAAAGAGACCCTCACATATGCCTACAATAGAGAGAGAGTACAAGGGCATATATGAGATATTGATTCTTAATGATACAACCAAAAGGCCGTAGGATTTGATATGAACCAAATTTAATTTCCAAAAGAAAATTCTGGTGGAAATACACATCTCATTTGTAGAGATAGAACCGTGCTTCCTCATTGATAAATACAGAGGGGAGTTGGCTATTTGAAATTAATATGCAGGACCAGATAAAAAATATCAATTTGAAGTTGAACATATTTATGGATAAAGGAAAATTTTCAGTTAAGAAATCAATACAGTAAGATTGTTTCCTTACCTACACAACCGCTGAAGGAAAATGACCCAAGTCTGCTAAATGATACAATGCCATGGCACAGTAAAGGCATATCTCAAATTAACAAGAAATATATACTACCCATTTTAGGACATAAAAAGAGAAGGTAAAACAATATTTAAAAGGACAACTACCACATCTAAACAAAGGAACTTCTCCCCATCTTGACCACAATAAGGATCACTGCTTTTTTGTTCAAAATAGAGGGCTAATGCATATTGGGTCTGCCCTACTCAAAGCTTAAGGACGCGCTAATAACCAAAATATGTAAAGCTTCATTAAACCTTCAAATAAAGCTTTAGCGAAAAACGGTAAAAAAATCTATTAAAAAATTCTGAGAGATCAAAAGATTGAACACCATAAAACCAATAAAATGATAGATACGGAAGGTATATAAAACAAATCCTAGAGATCAAAATACATAACACCATAAGACAATAAAAATGATAGATACGGAAAATGTGTACCTTCAAAGGAGATATTGATCAATAGCTTTATGTCTATTGATGACCTGTTTGCAATGGATCGCGTCTCTTGTGACCTCAACATAAAACTTCCTCTGTAAAAATGAGTGTCCAATCCATAACCAGTTGCGTGTGCATCAACAAGAACTATGGTTCTATTTTTCATTTTTCTAGTTCCATCTTTCCTTCTTCGTTTGAACTTTGAAGGAACTACGTGTGTAAAGAGATTTGATCTTGCAATCTGGGGTGTCATCTTCACCTAGTCTTCTCTCCTTGCAAAGGATACACTGATCAGACATATTTGATGTAAATCTGAAACAACATTTTATGGCCTATGCAAAATAAATTTAAAATACGGTATGAAAATCTATCCATTTTACGGCCTATGCAGTTATCTAGGACAACATATAAATCATTACCCTTAATATATGCAATATTCATAATACAGAAGAAATAAGAATTGTAAAAATAAAAAATACTTATTCAAAGACTTGGAATCATTCTCCTTCTTCTTCCTGAAAATAAAGATCAATTACAATGTATTAATAGAATTGCATATGAACATGCTTTTCTAATTATTGAATAAAATATTTTAAATTTATCTAAATAATAATTTGCATGTAATATCAACTAAAACTAACTCTAGCCTTTTTAAGGCTTTATTTTTTCTAAAAAATATATTAACTAAAAATTAACTAACTGTCTAAATTTAGCTCCACAAAAAACTGTTCATGCAAACTAAATTTACACTAATAGTCTAAAAATAGAACTGAGTGAACTGTACTTCAGCATCACTTTTCAACATACTCCCCCTTGATGCTGAGTGGGATCACAATTTGACCTTTGAGTGTCAAAAACTGATTTGTTGCAACTGCTTTTGTAAAAATATCTGCCAATTGTTCTTTAGTGTTGATGTATTTCAATTCTACTACCTTCATCTGCACTAAATCTCGGATAAAATGATGCTTTAAATCAAAATGTTTTGTCCTATTGTGATGGACTAGATTTTTGGCCAATTTAATAGCACTAATGTTATCACAAAAAATAACTGTGGACTGAACTTGAATCTCTCCAATTTCTTCAAGAAGTTTTCTAAGCCATAATGCTTGTGTACCTACTGAAGTGACTACAACATATTCTGCTTTTGTAGAAGAAAGGGTAACTATACTTTGCTTCTTTGAGCTCCAAGTAATCAAACCAGAACTAAAAGAAAAACAATTCCCAGATGTTGACTTTCGATCATCCAAACTACCTCCCCAATCAGAGTCACTAAAACCTACAAGATTGAACCTTTTAGAAGTGTAGTAATGAATACCAAAATCTAGAGTGCCTTTGACATACCTCAAAATTCTCTTGGTTTCCTTCATATGTATTTCTAATGGCTCTGGCATGTACCTTGAAACAAGTGAAATTGAATAAGCAATATCAGGTCTTGTATGAGTTAGAAACATTAAGCTTCCAACAATACTTTTATAGGTTGTCTCATCAACTCTTTCAGCACCATCATCTCTACACAACACAACTCCATGAGAAACTGTAGTGGAGACTGGTTTAAAATCAACCATATCAAATTTATTCAACATATCTTTAGCATACTTTGTTTGACAAATAAAATTTTTATTCTCCCTTTGATAAACTTCCATTCCTAAAAAATATTTCATGAGGCCTAAATCTTTCATCTCAAATTCATTCATCATGGAAACTTTGAATTCATCCTTCATCATAGAACTGCTACCCATATACAACAAATCATCAACATACAAACTTACAATTAGAATATCATTACCTTCTTGTTTGTAGTAAAGGGTAGGTTCACTCTTACTTCTTTGAAAGCCATTCTCTTGAAAATATTCATCAATCCTAGCATACCATGTTTTTGGTGCTTGTTTGAGGCCATACAAAGCCTTCTTTAACTTGTAGACATGATTTTCTCTCCCTTGCACTTCAAAACCTTGTGCCTGTTCCACATATACTTCTTCTTCTAACTACCCATTCAAGAAGGCACTTTTCACATCCATATGATGGATGCTCCAATTATTTTGAGCTGCTAATAAAATCAGCATTCTAATGGTCTCTTGTCTTGCTATTGGTGCAAATGTCTCTTCATAATCAATGCCATACTTTTATGTGAAGCCTTTAGCAACTAATCTTGCCTTATGCCTTTCAACACTTCCATCACTGTTACACTTAATCTTGTAGACCCATTTGGTGCCAATCTTCTTCTTGTCATGTGGAAGCTTTTGAATCTCCTAAGTGTCATTCTTGTGAATAGAATCCATCTCTTCTTTCATTACTTGCATCCAAACCTCATTAGTAAATGCATCTTCAAAACATGATGGTTCAAAATCAGCCTTGGTAAGTAAAGCAAAATTCAATGCCTCACCTCTTGGATTTTCTTCATGTGCTTGATTTGATCTCCTTTGATAAATGTCACTCAATTTTCTTACCTTCCTTATAGAACTAGGACTTGAATCTAGACTTACACTTGGAATTGAACAACTAGATGAGGGGTTACTTGGTGGATTTGTAGTAGTTGGAACATAAATATTAGTGGGCTGCCCATGATCAATATCATCCATAATAACTTCATTTAAAATAGATTTTGACTTCTCCATATGGCCTTTTTGATGACCATAAACTCCCCCTTCATCAAAAATCACATCTCTTGACACAATAACCCTATTAGTGAGAGGATTATATAACCTGTAAGTCTTACTTTCCTCACTATATCCAACAAAAATACATGACTCACTTTTGGGATCTAACTTTTACCTCTTTTGATCAGGAACATGAACATAGGTTAAGTAACCAAAAACTTTGAAATAATTAACATTTGGCTTTTTCTCATACCTGGCTTCATATGGAGTCATCCTATCAAGTGCACTAGTGAGACTCTGATTGAGCATATATACTACTGTAGCAGCTACATCTCCCCCAAAAAAATTGCTTAATCCCTTTTTTTGTATCCTACTTCGTGCCATCTCTACCATTGTATGATTCTTCCTTTCAGCTACACCATTTTGTTGAGGTGTGTATGCAGTGGTGAGTTGTCTTCTAATGCCATGCATATCACAATAACATTGAAAGGCTTTTGAACAAATTTCTCCTCCACGGTCAATCCTTAAGCATTTGATTTTGCACCCTTTGTCATTTTCTACAAAGGCTCTAAACCTCTTGAATGTCTCAAGAGCTTCACCTTTGGTTTTCAAAAAATAAACCCAACACTGTCGTGAGTAATCACCAATAAAAGTAATGAAATATGATGACTTACCCAAAATCTTTGTCTGCATAGGACCACAAATGTCTGAATGAACTAATTGGAGTGGATAATGAGCCCTCCATGCATTGCCTTTTGGAAATTTCTCTCTTACATGTTTTCCTTTAGCACATCCTTCACAAACTTCTTTGTGCTCTTCAACCTTAGGTAAACCAAAAACTAATGCTTTTGATGTTAGAATTTTCAAACTATGAAAATTTAAATGCCCATACCTGAGATGCCACAACCAACTTGTATCCTTATATGCCATATTGACAAGGTTCTTGTTATGTTCACCAAACTTCAATGGGAATATCTTATTCTTTATCATAGGCACAACTGTTACCACCCTATTTCGATGATTCTCATCATAAATTATACATTGTTGATTTTCAAATACAACTTTATAATTCTTCTCACATAATTGTCCAACACTCAACAAATTATGCTTTAACTTTAGAGTGTAATAAATGCCTTTAACACTCTTCATACCTTCTTTTGTATGGACTTTCATATCTCCTTTTTTAGCAACCTCCAATGATTTGTCATCCCCGAGATTGATCTTGGATTTAAAACTTTCATCCATTATAGAAAAAAGTTTTTCATTCCCTGACATGTGGTTAGAACATCCCGATTCTAATACCAAACATCTTCAGAAATATTTTCAGCTTTGTCATAAGATAAAAATAATTTATCTGGAGGATTCTCATCACCTTCTTGAGCATAATGAACACTTTTATCATTATTACCTTCTTTTAATCTACACTCATAATTAAAGTGGCCATACCTACTACAATGATAACACTAGATATTTATTTTATCAAATCGGCCTCTACGTCTTCCTTTGAAACCACCTCTTCCTCGAAAACCACCTCTGCCTCTATTTCCTCTTGAGTAATTTTGATTTTGGCCTCTACTTTGGCCTTGATTACTTTTGATGCTAATATTGGCATCTTCATTCTTTGTGATTTGTAATTTGGAGGAAAAAGCTTTCTCATCACTTTTCTCAAATGAATCTCTCAATCTTTCTTCATGAGACATCAAAGATCCAACTAGATGATCAAATTGAAGGGTAGACAAATTTTTTCTTTCTTCTATGATTATGGCAACATTTTTCCACCTTGGTGTGAGAGTCCTCAACACCTTTTTGATCACAACCTCATTGTTCACAATTTCATCAAGTGTAGACATCTTATTGACCACACCTTTTACTCTGACACAATAGGTACTCACACTTTCAGCTTCTTGCATCTTTAAATTCTTGAATTCTCTCTTCAATGTCTATAACTTGACAACTTTGACTTGATCACTACCTTGGTAAGCTTCTTTTAGAGTCTTCCAAGCATCTTCTGCTGTCTTTACTCCTGCAATTCATGGAAATAGGCTCTTATCTAGAGCTATTTGAATATGAAATAAGGCTTGAGCATTCTTCTTCTTAGCCTCCTTTTTAGCTATTTTATCATTTGCTATAAGGGCATTCCAATGAGCTAGCTCTGCATAACCTAATTCAATAATCTCTCACAAATCTTTTCCTATCAAAAAAGTCATCATTTTGATACACCAATAATCATACTCATTTCCATCAAATTCTGGAATGGGCAAGGAGTTAGAATTTGACATGATAAATTTTTGGCAAAATTCTAACTACTAAATCTTTGACCCAAAAGAAAAATACCTGCTTTGATACCAGATGTAGAATTTTAAATTAAATCACACCCAAATATATGCAATATCATAATACAGAAGAAATAAGAATTGCAAAAATAAAAAATACTTCTTCTTCAAAGACTTGGAATCATTCTCCTTCTTCTTCTTGAAAATAAAGATCAATTACAATGTATTAATAGAATTGCATGTGAACATGCTTTTCTAATTATTGAATAAAATATTTTAAATTTATCTAAATAATAATTTGCATGTAATATCAACTAAAACTAACTCTAGCCTTTTTAAGGCTTTATTTTTTCTAAAAAATATATTAACTAAAAATTAACTAACTGTCTAAATTTAGCTTCACAAAAAACTGTTCATGCAAACTAAATTTACACTAATAGTCTAAAAATAGAACTGAGTGAACTGCACTTCAGCATCACTTTTCAACAGAGATCAAAATACATAACACCATAAAGACAATAAAAATGATAGATACGGAAAATGTGTACCTTCAAAGGAGATATTGATCAATAGCTTTATGTCTATTGATGACCTGTTTGCAATGGATCGCGTCTCTTGTGACCTAAACATAAAACTTCCTCTGTAAAAATGAGTGTCCAATTCATAACCAGTTGCGTGTGCATCAACAAGAACTATGGTTCTTTCTTTCATTTTTCTAGTTCCATCTTTCCTTCTTCGTTTGAACTTTGAAGGAACTACGTGTGTAAAGAGATTTGATCTTGCAATCTGGGGTGTCATCTTCACCTAGTCTTCTCTCCTTGCAAAGGATACACTGATCAGACATCTTTGATGTAAATCTGAAACAACATTTTACGGCCTATGCAAAATAAATTTAAAATACGGTATGAAAATCTATCCATTTTACGGCCTATGCAGTTATCTAGGACAACATATAGATCATTACCCTTAGTTATCTTGTGCATTATAACCAACAAGGGGACTAGCGCAGGCATGCCACAACTCCTCATAAAGCCCTTCGTCATCACTCCCTACACCAAATCATCCAACCCATTAAACCCCCAACAGATCCGTTCCATGTCAGTATGGATTCTTGTTGGGGTTATCTAAAATCCCAAAAAAATCATTTAAAACCTAAAGAACTTACCTGCGATAAAGCTATTGAATTTGTTGTCTCTGTAACCTATCTTCCAAGTGGTCTGCTCTGCTTCACTTTTGTATTACTTATAGATAAAAGCAAGAAAATGAATAACCCCTCAATGAACAACAACTGTAATTATAGCTATCGCATATATCAATGTACATAGCAAACAAGTCTAGAAATACCTACTGGATCTTTGCATACCAAGCTCGACATGGTCGTTAAATCTCTCACGCTTGTATCAGCTACAATACGATGTGGATTTTAGCACACCATCGCTGCACTGTAAAAAAACCAAGGCCATTCTTCTTTCCAGCACATTATTTACCAAAAAAAAGTCACTATTAAAAAAAAATACACGAAGGGGGGGAATTAGAAACAATAGGGGAATAGGTTTAGTTCGCACATACACGAGTCCAAACTACTACAAGAACAGGGGCACGTAGAAATCCCAAACATACACAGGAAAATAAGAATATGAAATGTGAAAAGAAATGCAGGGCATCCTCATGCAACCAGAAGAAAAATAGTGCAGTGAAAAATAAGCGGGAACACCTTTCGTTTCTCGCGCTTGGTCCCTTGCATTCCACTCCCGAAAAACAATAATGAAAATTGGTGACTCAAGTGGCTGCTGCGAGTGTGAACCAGGAGAAAGCTATAGGATAGAAAATCCTCTAAACAGCTAGCAATAGTAATAGCAATAGGTATAAACAAGTGACTGAAATGCCTGAAATCATTTTCTGTTTGTTGAATGAATTAAATTGAAGCATAGAGTTAAGGTTAGTGTCACCTTTTTCAAATAGAGAACAGCTTCGAGAACGCTTCGTTCACTCCATGGACAAGCTGCGTATGGGAAAGATGTGTAATGGTCACAAATCTATCACGGAAAGAAGAACATCACGCAAATAAGAACGCATTTTCAATGACGCTGCCTGCAGTCACCGCCCAACTCTACAATCACAGACCACCGCCCAACTGCAGATGCACTGTCCACCCTGTCCAAAAAAAATAATACTTCCATTAACGCAATTAACACAAGCTATCATGACTGCCTCGACTTCGAAGATTGGGTTCTGATAGCAAATGAAGCTCCTTGGGATATGCGAATGTGTGCATAGCAACCATTTTTCTGAGCGAATATTATTTTATATTATTCGTTAAATATTTCGCAGGTGATCTTGGCTAAAGACTCAAATGATATAAACATGATAGGGAAATTGATATCTGATTTGTGAAACCTGAAACAGTAATCACCAGTTAAGCACAGTGAAGACAATAGCCCCCTTCAGGACTAATAACTAATAAAATTCAAAAACCATATTATACCTGAAAAATGATTATTATATCATAATCATTACTTAACTAATCGAATTCAAAAACCATATTATACATAGATACTCTCTTTTGTGTGAAATTACACACACGATGTTCTTTGACTACTTTTTAAATCTACAGATTCACTAGTATTGCATCTGCTGCAAGTTTAGCATTAAGGATGGTACTGTGATGTTTAAGAGCATCTTATAAGGTAGATATACTCAACTAAAGTTTTTGCAAATACTATTGTATATATTTTAATAAAGCAATCTTTAAGAGCATCTTATAAGGTAGATATACTATTGCATATATTTTAATAAAGCAATAGTTGAAGGCACTCTAGTAATATTGAAACTAACATGGATAGTCGGCCGTGAAAAATGCATTTTCACATTGGAGACACAAAATATCGACGAAAACTCTCTCGGCTTCTTTTTCGCCGGCTTTTCCTGATCTTCCAGCAGACATAGTTTTGCTGTGCCATTCAAATACCACAAAAAACTGAAGTGTTTGTAAAACATGGACATTCAATAATGACTATGTCATCTAATTAAAACATATTCCTAAACATTATTTTCTCAATATCGCGTACATGTGCAAAATAGTTTAAACTATTTTGATTGGATTGCTTTCTTGAATACTGTTATGCTCTTTTAAATCCAGCATGATTTCATACTGTTAATCCATGATTTCATACTGTTAAGCTGGGCTCTTTAAAATCCACATAAGTAGAATTGTAAGCTCATACATTTATCAAGGGAATATGTTGTAAAAACTCATTTAAATATCGTGTTGGAAGTAAATGCCATGTTTATATTCCTCGCAGTCTCCGTCCCCCGTTTATTTTCTTGGATGTATTAATGCCTCTTTCCAGTCGACTCATTTAAATGCATATTCATTCTCACCTTAAAACACAATACGTGTTGATTTCATGGTGTGTGAACATCATAGTTTTTCCTTCTGAACGTTCACGGTATCTTTTTCTCTTTCTAATTATTTTTGTACGTTATTTCCTCGTTCTGCTCCAAGTGAATAAAAAGTTGGTTTCCATGAAAAACACATTTTCCAAATTTTTATTACAAATTTTTATTTTTATTTATAAATATATTAATTGAGTTTTAATTTAAATTTAATCTGTGAGCACTTAATTTATGTAAAAGTGAGTTTTTAATATTAAAAAAAAAGTCAATAAATATATAAATTAATAATTTTATATTTTTATATAATTAAATAATATTATTTTTTTATTATAATTTAAAATTAGTTTTTAAAATTTTAATATATAATTAAAGTTATCATCTCTTTTTAACTCATTTCAACTTAAAAAATTTGTTTTATCTTTTTCATCAATATTGATTTTTATTAATAAGAAATTTTATTCTTTACTTTAGAAATAGTCGTTAATGTCTTTCATGTGTTCTTTCAAAGTTAATTTAATAAATCTTCATGTTTCTCACACATAATGTTTAGGATTTTCTAAGAAAACGTTTAAAGTAAATTCCTTTCTTTTAACTTGTTTGAATGGGATAACGTTATACAGAGGATATTAATACGTTCAAATATAATTTGAATTTTATAAATTTTAAAAAATATTGGATAATGTTTTTTAACATTCATCTTATAAATAAGATGGTTATCCTTCATCTTTTATTTTTGTTCTTCTATATGATGTCTTTTGCTACCATGTTGGGTGTGTTTGGGTGTTTGTTTTATTTTTTTTTAAATTGGTTTTTCTTTTTTTTTTCCTTTTCCTTTTTTTTTTTCTTTTTCAATAGAGACATTCAATAGGGCATTCTTAATATTTTGTTGAAATTTATAAATAAATTTTAAAATAACAATAGATTGTTGACAATAATTATAAATATTTGAAATAAATATTAAATCATTGATAATAATATAAGATATGTAATAAAATTTTATTTGATATTAAATAAACACTATAAACTTAAATTAAATTGTTAAAATAATATATTTTATTTAAAATAATTAATAATCAGTATAAAGAAATACAAATTTAAAAATTTGAATTTAAGTAAAGAAAAAATGTGAATATTTTTTTAACATAAACATTTAAAAAATGTTATATCAATAAAAAAATATTTAAATATTGATGAGATGTAAATGAATTGGTAAAATAATTTATTTGTGTTTAATCTCATCAAGACTTAAAACTAGATAGGGATGTGAGACTGAGGTTGTAATTGTATATATTACTGATGTGGTAATCATCTAGAAATATAATCTTCCTATGTATATATTATGGAGACGGAGGAGGATTCTTGTTGCTCATAACTGAGTTTGTTGAGGCTATGAGTTGGTGTTGGTTTTTTAGGGATAGTGTTGTTTATTATTTCACGAGTCTTTAATTTATTCAATTTTATTTGTATTCTGCCTAGTTTTAACATGGTTATGTTTTGATTTTTTTAATAAAAGATAAAGAGATTTATTTAACATTTAATTATAAATTAAAAAATATTTATTAAAAAATATAAAATTAATAAATATATAAAATTAATTTTAAAAAAATTAATATAATTAAAAATAATTCACAACAATATATATCTAGATAAATCTATGTAGAATAGATCGATATAATCATTCTTGACAGTTAATATGATATCAATATCTAGATAATGATATCTATTAGTGTATTTCACATAAATTTGAGATATATAATATAATATAATATAACAATAACATACAATATTATATTATATTATTTAATAAAATATAATATTGTTATATATTAGGATTATATATATAATTATATATAAAATTGTTCAATAAAAAATATATATTATAATTATCTTATCATTATAGACACCCACAAAATATTGTATGGTAAATAAATAATTATTATTAATTTTTTGAAATAAATAAAATTATCACATTTAAACTTTAATATATATTTTATTTTAAGGTAAATAAATTTACCAAAATAAATACATAATTAAATTTTTTATTTTAAAGTAAATAAAATTATCACAATAAAATTATAATTTTAGCTGTTAATACATTTACATAATTACACAAAATTAACGCCTGATTATTAAAAGAACACTTATCAATAAAAAGTTTGTATTTTATCTATTTAATATAAAATGACAATTCAATTTACTCTTTTTTTATATTATTCATTTAAAAAAAAAAAAATCATGTATGTTTTATATAATGTCAACTTTTAAATAATTAAATACTAATATTTTCATGCCACTACAAAATATGATAAACCAAAATTAAAAATTATATCATTTTAAATTACAAATGTTATAGAAATACCATAACATGCCATTCTTAATTTATTTTTCATATAATATACAATTTACAATGTAATTTTTATGATTAAAACATACAATACATTTACTTTTCTATTTTTGATATATTAAACTATTTATATTATAATTTTCATTATTAAAATATAAAGTATATTTACTACATCATTTGAGTTAATATATTCAATATTTTTTTTTTAAAGATATGTGATTTTTTAAAAAATTATATTATAAAAATGTCACATTAACATTTACTTCCTCCATTGAAAAAACTAAAACTTTATTTTTAAAAATTATTTATTAATATATAATGTTTTTATAATTATATATATATATATATATATATATATAATCAATATTGTGATTATTTTATGTTATTAATTTAACTAATATTTTTTAAAAAATTGAGAAATAAAATGTTTATTGTGTTCTTAAAAATAAATGACATTATAAAGAAAAATTGTTTTAAAAAAACTGTATAAAATTTTTATTCATATTTAAATTGCACCCTTTAATTTAATCTATATAATTTAAAAATAATATATAACAAAATTTTATATATTTTTTAAAAAATAATATACATTAAAATTTTATATCTCTATTATTAGCCAGAGGATTATACGGTGGGATGAAGTTTCTAGATTCATCTCACAAGAAATAAAATAAAAAATATTATATTTGAATCTATTCAAATTCTGACACTTAATTTGGTAGATTGTTAGTTGGCAGGGTGGTCCATTGTAGAGAGAAATCCGATGCGTGGGTAGATATGTGGCTGAGCAGGTATGTAGCGAATGTCCTCTACAATGTGGAAAATGTCCATTACAACACATACCATTACCCTACTTCCCACATCTATTTTTATTAAATATGAGGTACCTATTTGACATTCCCATTACATTGTTTGAATATTGTGGGGAACTGAAAGAAGTGCGCTGCAAGGTGAAGAACATAATAATGGCCACTTTTTATCTTTATTATAAGGATAGTCATAAGGTATAATTTGGTCTTTGATGGTGGATTATTCATCGTCAAAACATTCCCAATCAACTCAATAATAATGTTATTAAGCCCTGTTAACTCAATAATAAAGTTATTTTTTCTCAATGTTAAAATAGGAATCATTTCTCCAAATTGCATAAACCTTGTCTAAAATGTATTCAAAACAATCATAAGATGATACAAATTACAAGAGCCTCCATTTTAAATAATAAAAAAATTCCACATGTAAAATCAAATCCACAATTCAATTTCTACAAACACAAAGGTAGACTTGTCACTAATACATTTGACACAACACTCAGAAATAAATATATATATATATATATATATATATATATATATATATATATATTCTACTATTTAACCTTCAATTCAAGTATCTTTGATGCTAAGGGAAATATAACATTAAGACCTCAATTTATGAATTTGGTTTCATGGTATGACAATGAGTGGGGATACAGGTAATCAATTTTATTTGGTAGACATTTTTTTCTCAATTAACAATGTAATAGGTGTGTGTGTGTGTGTATGTGTGCGCGCGCGCGCGCACACACACACACACACACACACACACACACACACACACACACACACACACACACACACACACCTATTACATTGTTAATTGAGAAAAAAATGTCTACCAAATAAAATTGACCTATTACATTGTTAATTGAGAAAAAAATGTCTACCAAATAAAATTGATTACATGTATCCCCACTCATTGTCATACCATGAAACCAAATTCATAAATTGAGGTCTTAATGTTATATTTCCCTTAGCATCAAAGATACTTGAATTGAAGGTTAAATAGTAGAACAAAAAAATATTATATTTTTATCTAAAATACAACTAGATCTTTATACCAATCCATAATTTGACACCTTACAACCTAAAAAAAATCCATTGAGACATCATCTTTAGTATATCCAAGGATACCTTTCAAGGAGCCTTTAGATGCACTCTTGCAAAAAGATTAGGAATTGATTGACTTCAAAATAACCTAGAGGGAATAACCACCAAAAGTAGAGGCATGGATTTTAGAGAAATAATTATTTCATAATTCACAAGGTTGTAGAATGCAAAGGTATGAAACATACTTCACTGTTGCTTTCCCTTCATCATAAGATGCAGGTTTATCTAACCTACTTGTGAGATACACCACATAAAAAATAGGTATTATAAAATGGAATGTGATTCCAATTAGCTTCATATTCAACACTCAAAGAACCTTTCAGACTACTTGTAGAATACATAATTGCAAAAAAAAAATCCAATGCCAATATCAGCCTACTAAATCATGGGAGTTCTTACTCAAATGCATGGGCAATAGAGTAGTTTAATTTCACCCTATAAAGAGATTACCCATAATAAAATTGTTTTCTCATTAGTATTTTCTACCCAATTTGTGCGGTATACAAACTACACCACTCTGAGAAGATTTCCTAAGTTTAACTACCAAAAGACATGTACCTCTGCAAGTTTAAAATGTCAACATCTTGATTCCTTGGTAAATAAATATTTATTATTACTATTTTTATGAATTTAACAATAGTATCTCGTCAAAAACATGCATTATATTCATTAGCATATAGCTACATATTGATATGAAGGGATCAACAGGAACAGATTTCACGACACCTCATTTTTTATATACAAAATAAAATGTATTGGATTAAAACATTATCATTTTTCATTTGTATCTTATTTAATGATTAATATATTTTGATATATATTATCCTCTACCACCTTTGATCTACTTTGTACATGTATACAATGGGTTGACAAATACTAGGCCAAAGCAACTTCCCAAATATTGTTATTATCAATTATTAACTACAGCCCTCCCCACTGTGACCGTTTACAATTACAAACATTCCTTCAGGTGATGATAAGTACTAGAGTAGCAATAAGGTCCTTGTTGTTCATGGTTCTAAATAGGAATATCAGGTAGAAGTGTAAAATAGATATATAGTGTTAGAGATTATAATATATTTCAATATGATATAATTGAAGCCCTTTTCCATTAAAAAGAGATATTCGTATATTATAAGTTGCATTAACACATTTATGAAGGCTGATAAAAATAATGCTACAAATTTCATTGCAACCAACTAATGATTATTTTTCTTTATTTTATGAGAAATTATTGACTTAACTAATCATTTCTAAATGAAAATGTATGAAAGGATATTTGTAATCATTTGAATAATTTGAATATTTCTTGTGTGTATAATTTACAAGATTAAATGATACATTATATAATTTAGAATTATTTCAATTTTTCATGTAAAATTGAATCCAAAGATATTTCATATATATTGTAAAAATGATTTTTTAATAATCAAATTAAATGATAAAATAAGTAATTTTCAATCATGCTAGTTAATTTTTATAGAAATTGAATATTAAAAAATAGATTGAAAAGTCTTTATCCTTTTCTCCCATACATTAAAAATAATATATTTAATAATACATTTTACTAATCTAGTTCTGGTTGTAAGGAAATAATTGGTCTCATGAATATGTTCTATTTGTGTTCACTTTGGAGATGTGGAAATGGAAAATAAGATAAAATATACAATACATCAAATTATAGAGAACTATAATGATGTATGATCCATGTATAGCCTTGCTTCATTCCTCTCAACTTGTTGTATCCATGAAAACCTCCTCCCTCCTCTTAAGGAACTCAATCTTCTCATTCTTATAAAGTATGTTACATGCGTACAAAATCTTGGTCATGAAAAATATTGGTGCATATAATTGAGACCTTTTTTTTAATGCTCACTTATTTCACATCTTGCCCAAGGCTTCATGGTAGTAAGGAACTATTATGGTTATTTGGTGGATTTCCTTGCAAATAAAAAAATTCAAGGCTCTTTCATTGAAACCCTTGTATCTCTTGAATTCCCATGAATCACTTTCAAACACTCATAACTTATATATTATTGTACACCTCATTACATAGTTATTAGATATCATATAACCTCGTGCCAAATGAATTTACAGTATTTATAGCTTCTATAAGACCAAGCATAGTATTTGTAGATTTGTAAATGTCATGGACCACTTGACAACATGCACAACCTCTCACATTATTTTTCAACACCTCATATCTTCGCATTGTGTCACCATAATTTTGCATTTATTCTTCACAAGAAATGTATTGCTACATTATCATTCACTTTTCATCACTTCATTTAAAAAAAAATCCAAGTGGCACACTTTGCACCTATGCTATGTATGAGTATCTCTTAATCATGCCACATATCAATTTCATCCAACACTCAATAAAACAAGATAATCCATCCATGTAATCATTCATCCTATAACTATATTCAGTTGTAGCACCATATTTTAATCATACATATGTATATATATTATAAACACACACCTAAAATCTATGCATCCATAGAGATAAAATATCACACATAAAATAGGAAGGATTTTTTTATTATTTATTCAACATTTAAAAAACTATACATTCATATATTGTTTTAAAATAGTATTTGCAATTAATAAGGAAGAATTCCCCTTATTATCACAATACTAGCACTATTGGCATTATAAGATCATTTTCCACATATCTACTTTCCCATATTTAATGCAACGGATAAACATCAAAATTATACATGGTAGCGTTCCACTTATTTCAAATGTGTTTAAGTGAGTGTCAACCATCTCATTGTAGACTAGATCGTGGATTGTAATTTATGTGGGTGAGTGGGGCATATAGATTAATAGGGACCAACCCCAATCCCATATATATATATATATATATATATATATATATATATATATATATAGAGAGAGAGAGAGAGAGATGCCAGTGCCATATAGATAAATAAGTGACCATGAATCAAAGCCCATATATATCTACTTCTCTATCACTCATTGATATAGATAGGGAGCGGTAACCCAATCTACCTAGAGATAACTAGAAAGACCTCAATAACCCCATATGAGTCCTTGCATATCTATCTATTTAGGGATGCCCAAGCCATATAAATATACGTTACTCAAGGAAGATAGATATATAGGCTCATGATACAATCAATCATCAGTCATAGTTTACTTTATAGTTATATATGGTGAACCCATATATAGATATGGCCGTGTTATGACAAGCTTTTAGTATAGTTGAAAGTGTTACAAGAGGAACACAATACTTGGATTATAGAATAGGAGATGAAGATGATTTATAAGAACAAATAGCAGCATAACAATGAGAGCAACTTGTAGGATCTGAGTTATTTTAAACAAAAGGAGAATGATATAGACAAAGTGGTTGAACTTTCAGATGTCATGACTTTTGATCCATAGCTCTATTTGAGACCATGTTCATGCCAAAATGATCATCTTCAAAATTTCAATGTTGTACGTGACCATCTGGGGGTCCAAAATAATAGTTTAATATTTTTTTTATAAATTTAAAAATTCTATGTTTTTGTAACCAGACTTGAAGTTAGTTGATATTCATTTGATAGGTTAATTTTATTGTTTAGTTTATATTTGGAGATTCTTGGTGTTGTGCATGCTTGCATGAGAAACTTACTAAAAATAACAAGTCTAATTTTATTTATTTTTAGAGTTCTAAATTTTGCATGTCAACTCCAATTCTGAGTTGAAGCTTATTTATACTTGGTTTATAATTATTTAAATGATTCGATATAAATCAATACAAGTTATTTTTTTAGAAAATTTTGCTTATTAGTATTTTCTTGTCTTAATAATAATCAAATTCATTATATATGTCTATTGTTCTTAAATGCAGCAAGTGTTTGCATGTATTACTATTAGCAGATAATATTTTTCTTTGTCCTGGTTTGTATAATAAATTATATGACTTTCCCAAATGAGGTTGTGACTACAATACTACTTTGTGGTCTCTTTATTGTCTTTCTATTATTTTATCTACATTATGAATTTATCTACATGTATGGTGAACATGATGTTGAGGATGCAATTTGTGAGCTTGACAACATATAATTTGGGAGACAAAGTCATTAGCTGTGTGTGGAGTGGACAAAGTTATTTAATTTTCCATTTTAGTTTTTGAATTTTTGTTCATAATATGTTAGTGTTAAATTGATAAATTCTCTATAATTTAGTTTTGAGGTGATTTATAATTTACAAGATGACATGCTAACTATTTTTTGTTGGTTGGATCTGTATACCACCAGGGTCAGAGATCTTGAGAAACATTTTGAGCCTATGGTAAGGTATTAAATGTAAGGATTAGAAGTAACTTTGCATTTGTGTAGTATGAATCCCAATATGAATCAAGAAAGGTTTTGGACTCTACCAACATGAGGTACAATAATGAAGCTTCTGTTTTGTTTAAACATGATGGAAATTTGTAGCATGTTGATTAGGAGAAAAAATTTCATTAGTATAAGGTTAAAAAATTTATATTATTTATATATATTATATTATTTGTAATTTTTCATGTTTACGATATTATCATTTATATTAGCTATATATTAATTTAATGGCATTTTCTTATTAGAATTTTGAGTCTTTGCACAAGCATATTTTAATCACAATTATTTTTTTTATAATATATTTGTCATTTCATATTTCATATTTTTAACCTGTACAAATTATTTGCTACGTCAATATCTCATGAACCACATCATTATTAACTTCTTACAATATTGACAATAAAATTTTGTACAGCTTTAAACATTATCTTCCTAAACCCAAAAAAATTGCAATGAATAGATCCACTACCTTGTTATTGAAAAGTGTGTATGCTTGTATTAAAACAGAACTGTAGCTATGTTTCATATATTATTAGCTTTCTCTTTTTATGGATAAAAATAGGTTAAATATTAGTGTTTTATATAAGTGTCAAAGCCTATGAAATGAGATCTATTCATATTATATATAGTATGAAGCACTTGAATAGTTATTACATTTGTCTATCTATGTGATAAATTTTCATAGTCGTAGCAATTTCTATAGGTGTAAAACATACATGGTTTTATCCTATCTTCTTACATATAATGGATATAGCTTATCTTGATAATTTTTCAATATCTTTCATAAAGATAAATATAATCGCAATCAGCTTGACCCATTGCTTGATTTTATTTGGTTTTTGTGCACATTTCTTAGATATTGCAGATTGTTTCAATTGTATAATGATTAACATGTTGGTCTTTAGTCCTTCTCAAACTCATTAATATAGATGACAATGTTAAAAATAGAAAAAACAAGAAAAAAAAAAACACGACAAATTTAAATCATTGTAGGAAGTGATGGATATCTTATGTTTCTTAGTTAAATATTTTTTGTATGTTTATTTCAATATTATATGGGTTTTGTTAAATATAAATTGATTTGTTTAATTTCTAAGTCTTTAAATAAAATTATTTTACAATATTTTCCTTTTCTTTACAACAATCAAATTAAACATGTCATTCTTCATATAATACAATATTAACGTGTAATATTATTCTTTTCCCTGCAACAATCAAATTGAACATGCCATTCTTCTTAAAAAACTATAACAACCCCAACCAACAATCGTACAATAAGTACTCAAACCACAACATGACCCTTTTTGATAATATTAAAAACTTATATACAATATTGATAATATGAAGGATCTATGTACATTATAGATTATCAAGCAAACATATTTATGATATGAAAGACAAACCAAAATAATATTTTTTTTAAGGGATTTTGGTGGGCTATTCAATACTGCATGGGTTATATATCATTAAAAACCAAGCCCCCCATTTTTGAGTAGCCTCAAAGATCTTGTATTTTACCTCTGAAGTTATGATATGTGTTTTGGCCTTGAAATTGTAATAATTGCATATACCTAAGTTTGGCTTCAATATTTTATGGGTAGTCATCACTTCAATATAGTTTACAATGTAAAGTATAATTCTATTTAAAATGCGTACTGCATAAGAGAGAGTTATTAGAAGTGCACCTTAGATTTAATTGTTCACATTGATATATACAAATTATAAACGAACAAAAACATAATTGCATGAACATATCTTATGATTTTAATATTTGACATTTGTAATATGTTATAAATATATTATACATTATTATATAATAGTTGTAAATCTTACATATTATAATGTAAATATCTACATTATCATATTATTAAATAATAATTAAATAATTATTAAGTATTTTGTTAGTACATTATAAAAATACACTATAATAACTAAATTAAATAATATGTAACTATCACTTTCAAGCACAAAACCCTTTTACTACCCATCATAACATATAAATTTAAAATATTAAGAAAATTCAAAGTGATAATTAATACAATCTAAAAAGTTATTTTATTTTTATAATTAAAAAAATTAAAATTTTATATTTTATATTTTTTTAACGTCTTTAATATGCTATCTTACTCTCTTTTTCTTTTTAAAAACATGTCATATTAATAAAAGAACAGTTTCTAGGGTAAAATCGCTGTCAAATTTAAAGCATATGTATTCAACACAAATAAAACATATCCAGAAAGGACGGACTTAACTAAACATGGAAATATCATGACTTTTGACATGGCAAGTATCAGAAAAGGAATATTTGTAAACCTATTAAATATAAAAAGAATAGATCTAGAGAGAAATCATACCTTCAAACACTGTAACGGATGTAATATGAGTTCTGAGCTGAAGTCTGATGCTTTTGAATGCAATAATCAAATATATCTTCTTGGCAATTACACGAGATAAAGGACATATAATTTAATTTACTTTACTTTAATAATCAAAGATATGTGCATGTGTTAAAAAATCAGCACTATTCCACAAAACCATTTACTTTCGATATATAATTTGTTTTCCCATAGTGAAAAACAACACCAGTATTGAGAAAGAAACGGAATTAGTTACACTTAACTAGTGAGGTATTGCATTTCTTGTGAGGTATGGGGCTCTCTTATTAGGGTAACACCAATTCCAATAGAGATTCAAAAAGCTAGTCCATAAATTATGTACTTAATTTAAATTTTAAAAATATATTTTAATTATATATTTATTATTTTTATGTAATAGTATTTAATTTAAAAACTTTATTTTATGTTTAGATATGAAAAAAGCAATATTTTAAATTTATATATATATACTAAACATATTTAATATATATATTAAATATATAATAATTTTAAACATATTATAACATAATTAATTATTTGTATTAATATTAAATATAAATTATGTGATTATGCATAAATTATAAAATTATTTTTTTATTTAAATTTATTCAAAAAATATAACTTTCTATTTTAATTTATTTATTATTAAATATTTTTTTATGATATTCTCTCACCTAAAATAAATAGAACAATTTCTTTAAAAAAATCTCACCAACTAAAAACAGAATTATTTATCTTAATTAAAAAAGAAAAAAACAATTAAAAAAAAAAAAAAAACTACAGCCATTTCCGTCCTTGCTTCAACTATATAGATATAATATTTATTTCTATTCAATTTCATTTGCATTTTCTATTATTAACTATAGCAAAACAAATATAAAAAGCTTTTTTTTTTTTTTTTTTTTCCTTTTTCCTTTATAATAATATCAACTATACCAAAAATAAATATCAATAATTTAAAAAAAATAAAAAAAATAAATTTTGTAGGAAATTATAATCTGAAAGAAAAGTTAATCATAAAATTTATATACATAGAGATATGGATGTCTTTTCAAATGCTTCAATAAGCTAGATAGCTAGATCTAGATAGTCCCTGCCATTTCATATGCTTCAATAAGCTAGGTAGTCCGCGCAATTAGGAAATATGCATATGTCATTTCATACGTTTATTTATTTATTTTGTTTGGGGATGGTGGGTTGGTGGTATTTGATAACAATTACATTTTTATTTTATTTTATCATTTATATAAATTTATTTTGGTTTTTTATTTTAAAAATTATTTTATTCATATAATTATGATATAAATAAGTACTTGTAATTACAAAAATATAAAAAATTAAATTTTTTATAATTTTAATTAAAAAATAAATTTTATTTATTAATTATTATAATTATTTTAAATTTAATTAATTATAAATTAATATGTATTTTATCAAGTAATGAATAATTGTATAATATGATACAATTAATAGTTAAATGATGGCAATTTCAAAACTATGTTTAATTTAAAAATATTTAAATAAATTAAATTCGAGTTTTGAGGTATTAAAGAACATAATCATAGTAAAGATTGAGTTGTTAGGTTAGAAAGAAGATAATAAATCATGAGTGACTTTACTCGGGGTCAATTCAATTGTAAATATATTCATAATAAAATATTAAACAGGGGTGTTTGATAAGGTTATTTACAATTTTTTTGTTTTTAATTTAAATGAGTTTAAAATTAAATGAAAATTATGGAATATCTTTATTTTTTTAATATTTAAAATGTTTTTTTATAATATGGTACTGTTGTAAAGAAAAATGACCAACATCTACTTTGAAAAAAGTAATATATAAAAAAATCATAAAATAAAAAAAAATGAACATAATATTTAAAAATATATATAAAATATTAATATATATACATACACTACTATAAAAATATCGATCACAAATAATTGTAGATAATGATCTCTTTCTTCTAATGAAGGACTAATTTGTCAACAGAACAAAATTCTGATAGATTTGCTTCAACCATTATAGGGTTTGAGATATAAACTACCTTTGCTGCTTCACCTCTCCTCCCTACGGTTTTGGAGAGTCCTTGTCGTGGGGTAGAATCTAACCTTGACCTTAACTTTTCTTCAACGGACTCTTTAACCAATTCACAGGCAATAGACTTCCTTCTCTATGTGATAAAAAACAAATAAGAAAGTTCTTTTTAGAAAGAGAATCTAAGGACATACTTTTTAAAATCGATATGAGCTTTCTTTATCAAATAAAGCGTTCATCATTTTCAGTCATATTTATTTTTCTTATTTTTTTCATTAAATTTTTTAAATATCTGTAATATGATTGGAGGGTGGTTTTTAAAAATATATAGAAAATAGGTTTTTTAACAAAAATGTCTTGTTGTGATTAGGTTTAATCCTTATTTTTTTTAATTACAAATAAATATTTTTAATATTTAAATTTTATTAAAAAAAAATTTAATTTAAAAAAAAAAAAAAAATTTACAATAAAAGAGGAGGAAGGAGAGATCTAATATCGGGTCCATGTAAGAAAAATGGATGGCATCTACTTTTAATAAATAATAATAAAAAATAATCATAAAATCATAAAATAAAAAAGAGCAAACATAGTATTTAAAAAATATATAAAATATTAATATATATACACATAATATTATAAGAATAATAATAAAAAAAAAATCTAAATGCATCATAGAATAAGAGAATAAATAAAGAGCAGAGAAGTAGCATACAGACTCTCATTGGCAGAGAATCCATTTTACTATTGTTATCAGCTGGTAAGCATTGTGCATCTTTCCATTATTGCAGACAAAATATTTATGTGGATTTCAATATATGTGTACTTTGAGGAAATCCAGACACCGATGGAGGGGGGGAAAGATAATGGATGTATGTGACGGTGCATATTTGTCCCAACATTAGAATGAATCGACACTGTTACTGTACTCTTTCCTTTTATTGACATAATCAAATTGCTTCTGGACTATAATCTCAAAGGACTGATGCCAAAATCTTCTAGCAAAGATTTTTTTGACTTTTACATCTGTTCATATCGTGCCCACGCTTTTAAGTGATAAGATTTATCTTTTTAAAGCTTTCTTTTATTAAATTTATTTTTGTTACAATTTAATGTTAGAAAGAAGTTAGAATAATAAATAATTATTATAACGAGATTTTTCCTTCAACTCAGCAGTTTGCTTGGCAACCGCCGCAACTCTCTATTCTCACATGATGTGAAGATATTTTTCAATAGACAATGTTAAAAAATGTCTATTATATCTATTTACAAAATTAAAGATAATAATTTTTTTTTGAATTTTAAAATTATCAAAATTTTCTCTCTAATAACCAAGATTTTCGGATTGAATTTATTATAACTAAATTTAGTGAAAATTTATTTAATAAATAATTAAGAAAGATCAGGTTGAATTTATAAATCAAAATTGTATATTAATTAATTTTTTTAATGCTGAGAATTATTGTTGAAAGATTTTTACATGATAAAATATCTCTTTACATTATCTAATTTAAAATATAAATATTTATATTATTTTGAGTTATTCAATTAAAAAATGAAAAATAAAATATAAACAACAATACAATAATTACAAATAATTTATTTTGGAAAAAATTGTGTCAGCTTTTGATGATCATGAAAACCTAACAAAGTTTCTTCCAAAAAAGATTATCTGTAATTATATGCACTTTGGAAGCATAAAATGTTTAATATAATAAATTTAGTTTGATCATATGAAAATAATAATTTAAATATGAATCACATGCATAACATATAATATATTTTCATGTTTTATTAGTAGAAAACTAATATAAATGTACACAATTGTTAGTTATGGAAGTTAGTGAGATAGATATGTTGGGAAGAAGAAATATTGATAGAAATGCATTATGGAATAATGAATATAGAGGTGAAGAATACATAAATAAAGCGATCAAATTCATAATAACCCTGAAAGATAATGAATTTCTTATAGATTATAATATAACACCAACGATGAATTATGAAACATTGGGTGCCAAACAAAAACATCAATTGATATGGTTATTACACATTATCGTGCAGGTCAAAATACTTCTCCCTTACACATGATATTCCAAAGAACAACAAGAATGTGAAAATCATAACTGATAGGTGTCATTCATCAAGTTCTACAAGATATAGCTTTCCTAGAGTGATCTCTACTTCTAGTACTTTCACCAACTGGAGTTGGAACATTCACTATTGGTGCCTCAATTATCCATGCAGAACTTCAAATCCCTATTATGGATTTTGTCGAATTAGAAGGAACAAGACTTATAAGTTTCCAAGAGGATATACGCCACATAAAATAGATATTGATTGATGAAATGAGCTTCATTGGGAAAAATTTGCTGCAGAACATAGATTCTAGACTCCATAAGCATTTCTTGAAAATGCAAACATGAGTTTTGGTGGTATATCTATTATTTTGGTTGGATAATTGGGTCAACTTCCTCCTGTTAGTGATAGACCACCATACGATAGTAACTGACAAGCAAAACTATTATGGGAAGAATTCAAAATAGTTATTACTTTAGATAATATATTTAGACAAGATAGAGAAAGTGATGACAAACAAAATTTTTGACAGCTACTCACAAATCTTAGAGACGCAAATCTGACAATACATGATTGGAGCTTCCATGCAAAGGTCATGTTAATTGCAATATTTGGATAGAAGTATGTCTTATAAATGGATCTCTAGGGTATATCAAAATCATAATATACAACCCTGGGAGTTCCCCACCAGAACCACCAACATATCTTATGGATGAGTTTGACAGTTACTCAGGAATAACATTTGAAGATTCAAAATTTTAGATTATGTATATTAAAATTTTGGGTAATTTAATGTAATGTGTATTACAATTTTGTATGATTTAATGTAACGTATATTATACATTTTAAGTTTTATGAAAAACTTCTTATTTTATTAAAATAAGTATGCAAAATGCATGACTACTAGTAGCATACATATCTTAGATAAACCTATGTAAAATACACTGAGAGATATCATTCTCAAGGCACCTATTCCACTTATGTCACAAATCTAATATAACAAACATGCCTCAAATGATATCTCTCAGCATACTTTACATATATTTATCTAAGATAGGTATGCTAGTTTTAAAATTTAATACTTAATAAGGGTGTCATGTGCCAAGTCCTTGTGGGATAAAATATAATTGAAATTTGTTTAAGTTGTTTGTTATAAAAAATGGAATCATAGAGAACATTGATATCTTACAAAATTAATTGAAAAATACTAAATTTTTTTTTTACAAAAGACATATTTGAGTGTGATACTAATTTTACTATGGGGTACACAAATCCTTACAACTTTTTTTAAAAATATATAATTTTTTTTATCATTCAGAAGAACTAATTTAATTTTTCTATATGTGTTTAAAAATAATATTGAAAAATATAAGGTTAAATTTGTTGTTCTAATACTATTTAAATAAATGTTTTATATTATCCATTATTCAAAAAAAAATCAAAGAGTGATGTATCATTCCTTAAAAGGCCTTGAACTATATAAAACATTGTTAATTTTTTTTTGTATTCACCTTATAGTAAACACTATGTTTAAATTATATCATTGTATAGGTTGATAACTATTAAGCAAATATGTATTAAAATTTAGATGTATTAGTTAATAAGTTATTTAAATAAAAGAAACCAATAAATAGTTAAAAAACATGAATTATTTATTGTTGCTGGTAAAAATGGTATGTTCTATTCTGAGTAAGGAGTTTTTATTTGAAATTAAATTACTAGTTAACTGATCTGAGTCCAAATCCCACTAATGGGAAAATTACAACGTTCAATGACAATCAAGCTTGAAAACCTCTTCTAGAAAGATGCAATAATAAATATTTTTTTGTAAATTCCCTAACAAACACATTGGTTGGAGTTTTGATGTGGACTTAAATTTAAAATTTAAAAAACATTAGCTTGAGAGAGGCTACAATAAATAATAAATTTGTAAGTGCCTTATCAAGCACCCTATTTGAAACCTTTCACATCGAATGAAGAGAAATAGGTGAAAAGAGGAAAGTCTTTGATAAAAAATTGACAGTACATGTGAGGAATTGAGACTAAAATCAAGAATAAGAAACTAGCATGTAGGAATAGTCATTAGAGGTGAAGACTTTATTTCACACACATTTTTTCACACACAAAAAAGGGGAAGCAGAGAAAGAGAGAAAAAAATTATTGCCAAAATGAATCATAGATATTTGTGCAATATGACTATCATAAATCTAAGGCTGCTTGTAAAATCCATACCCCATCAGAAAATATTCAATTGAGATTATAAATGCATGAGGTTTTTGCTCTATCACAAGTTATCCAAAATCTTTGACCTATAATGCATTTATTTCAAGTAATGTTATGCATACAATAAAAGCACTTTATAAAAACAAAAAAAGTAAGTTTTAAAAAAACATCATTGCATATCAACCAAGGCATTCTATCTCTTGTCCATATTTACATTCATGTGCAAGGATTGTTTATGAAAAGGAGAGTTACCTCTAACAAATATCATTTTTCTACACTACAACTTCTTCAACATATTAGTTAGGTCATATCTCATGTAGAAAAAAACAACCCTCATGTCAAGATGCCTTTTCTAACTCTTATGATAAACTAAAATTAAATATACATGCCATATTAAAATCTAAAAACCTTTTCACACATTTTTAAAATTACTACAAGGTACTTATATCTTTATTATATTAATCTTCCCATCTTACCAATGGCCAAAACTAATTTCCTAATTCCATAAATCATTTTAGTAAATAAATACATAAGATTAAAGAGATTATGATTCACTTGAAATATCTTCGTCAAGGTTTAATAACTATCCAAAAGAAAATCAAGTAGAGAAACTCAGTAGATATTAAATTCCCAAAAATTAGACAACAAAGAGAATGCCAAATGACCTCAAAAATGTCAATAAGATATAAAATATTTAATGAAGTGCAAACCAAATGGAGAAAAATAGCAAAAAATGAAAACCAATTAAATCAAGTAATAATGGATAATGTAAGACACCTAACTAAACTACCACTATAGGAAACATTAATTAAAAATTACACACATCTCATAAAAGTATATTAAATTGGCCATTACTTATAAAAGGATGGATTAATTAAGTAAATAGATTAAACACAATAGACATTTAAAAACAAAAATTAAAATTTAATTCAAGAATTGGTCCAAAATAATAGGTTAATATAAGAAATCTTATTGTAAAACCATTTAGTCCAAGAAGGTCATTAAAAAAGAGGGAGATGAGGATAAGCTCCAAAACTCACTCTCTATATTTCAACTACATAAAATCAAATAAGATTCCACCCATGGAGTATAAGTGTATGTGATACACTATTCTAGTGCATTGCATAGCAGCAAAGAATAAATGATGAGCCAACAACAAATCTATGTGTGTACCTCACTCCACATTTTGAAGTAGTCATTATTCATTCCCCTACATTTATAAACTCTTATATTATTATAATAATATATATTTGATGCTCAAAATAAAAATTTACATACATATGTACATAGATTATGTCAATAGTTAATTTGGCTTCTCAGACAATAAAAAAATTACCTTTTTGTGTTTTATTCATATGTAAGTCTCTAGATCACTACAATGACCAAGACCAAGATGACAAGATCAAATTAATTTCATTAAATGCATTTGTATCAACTAACATCAAATGATGGAGGCATTTTAATTATATAATATATTTGTGTGGGTCTCAAATATACCCATGTAACTATGACTTAGCGAACAACATTTAAAAACATTAAAGCCCATATTCATATACTACGCATAGGATGGCCACATGTACAAACCCATTAGTAATCTACTATGGGGTTAATGCCTAGATTTGATCCAAGTGAAGCAACCCATAACATAAAAAAATCAGCCAATCAGCTTGCACCAAATGTTATTATTTTATCTACCTGATTAAAAACATGTTATTTCACTTTGTAAAAAGATTATATATATTTTATTTCAAATTAGTCAATTTAATTTCATTTCCCATTAGATTTAGGAATAATTTCAAGATAAATCCAAATGGTTCCTAGAGTATCCCTTTAGGACTAATAAAATTTAGAATGTTTTTTGTGCCCTAACACACACACACACACACACACACACACACACACACACACACACACACACACACACACACACACACACACACACACACACACACACACACACACACACACACACACAATTTTAAAATTTAAATATGATCCCAATTTTGATTGAATATCCTTTTAAGGTCATATGGAATATAAGTCTATGACATGGAGTTTTGGAAAGCATGAATTCAAGGAATTTATCAGATGCTTGATAAATTTGTTTGCTTTTCTTGGTTTCTGACTATTTTCTTAATGTAGTTCTCAAGGTTTCATCTCATGGTTTACATGGTGTTTTATAAGCTTAAAATAATTTAATATGTGCCTAAGCCATACTAAATTATTTAATTATCACCTTTGATCTTATTTAATTCTTATATACATGGTTCAATTTAGGATTAATACAACTAACTAAACTCACCTCTTTAGTTTTTATTATGTTCTTCATCTTCATTACATCTTAAATATGTTATTTCCTACTTAGGTATTTATCAAATCATCTTAGATATTATTTATAATTTTGATTCAAAATTGTTTCACTCAGTAGGAGTACTAAGTTAAAATTTCAATTTGTTTCCATTGCTTGATGATGATGTCAACATAAAAATGTGTATGGACAATCCTAGGAAAGAGTAGTAACAACCATCCATGTGTCATCATCATAGTAGATTGAAAATGATGTCAGCATGGACCATTTTAATAATAATTTTGTGAAAGTATAGTACCAAAATTCATCCATGTGTCATCATATAGTAGCTTGGAAGTGACATCAATATGACACTTTATACAAACAATCATAGGAAAGCAGAGCAGTGAGAGCTCTCCATGTTTGATTATATTTGTATCCCAAGGGTGGCATGGACAATACTAGGAAACCATAGTATCAATAATTATACATTTATCATCATTATAAATTTTTGGTAGTGACATTGGTATGGAATTATGTATAGACAATTTGAAGCAAACAGATAAATGAGAACTGTCCATATGGTATCATCCTAGTAGCTCAGTAGTGACATCAACATGGAAATTTGTAAAGATACTCCTATATAAGTGAATTAATGAGAATCATCCATATGTCATAATCTTAATATCCTATAGCCAAAGAGATAAATTAGGCAATCTATAACCTAGTTAGCAGTGGAATAGTGACATATAGATATTTATCCTCTAAAATAATGAAAGTGAAAAATGAAGACATCAAAATCAAGATTAAAATATTAGAAAGGAACCATATATCATATTAAAAATATTAAACATCAATGAGAATGTATAATAATCCACATAGTAGTAACAACAGTGAAAGTCAGTATTATGAAATTCAAATACAAAGAACAAACAAGGAAAAGAGTGAAGTTTGTTGTTTCACTTAATTCACATGAATTAAAGAATTAATGCATTCAATTATTAAATTCAACCCAACTAAATAAATATAATTTGAATTACCATTTCTAGATGAATTACATTTCCTCCTTGCTACCAAATGAATTGCAAATTTTGAGCTCAAGTGCAAACTTCAAATCTAGAACTCCATTGCAACAAAGAATTTACATGATTTTCATAGACCAAAGTATTATCTAACAAGGAATTTAATGGCTTCCTCATCTCACATACAAATTCCCTCTATATAATTGATTACAAAATAAATAAAATACATTGATACAATATTTGATTCAATGGATTTGAACCATGAGTTCCAACATTATTCTAACATTATGGTTTGGTCAATGTAGTCGATCCATATAGGGCTAAAGATTAGCTTTCTATTTTAAAAAATACATACAAAGATGACTTGTTGGCACCAAACATATTTTATATCCATAATACAGTAACCAAACTAGAGGTAATGCCTTGCACTGAACTCTTGTTTGATTTATTCATAAATGACAAAGTTACTTGGAAGGTATTGCACTTTAGGCTTATCAAGACACCAATTACATATGTCACTAGAAATTTATTTGAAAGGTATTATAGACTCCTTGTGCCATAAATGAGTTATAGATATGGAAATGTAAATTAATAGATCCTTAACAATAATGTTAGTATAAAATTATTAGAAAAAGTGTTGGAAACCCAAACAACTTTATAGTTTAGTGCGCTACCTAGGTTATCCCAATTTTGGACTTCAGACTAGGGGTGAGAATTTTCGTGACCCTATTACATATAATATATGGTTTTTGAACCATAAATTATGTCAACTAGGTATGGGTCCCTTTTTTGGACATGATTTTAACTTAAAAAATAAATCATTGTCTTATGAAATATTATCGACTCCAACTTGATTTTGAAAATGAAAAATCGTAGAACTTCACCAAATGGTTATTTCTACATGTTGTCCTATGTGGTAAATGTGATGACTGCAACTATGATTTCATCCCATGATTAGTGTTTGAATCCATCTACATACTAACCCAAGATTAGTGTATGTGATGATTTAAATTTTAAATGAGACTTTCTATCCGATGGTGCACCAAGCAATGTATGGGAAAAACATGCATAGGCTCTTCCACCCCATAAAGAAGATTATTTGAAAGATTGGTCATTATTGGTTTTACCTAAAGTGCACAATAATCAAAGTTTAAGGCATAAAGGTGTACCTTTTGTACCTACCAAGGATTGTGTTTAATAAAATAGCTGAGCAACATATTGTTTCTTTACTAGTGGACAACATGGATATTAAATTGAGGAAGGCCAATCAAGTATCTACCCATCAAACCCCTCTCAGAATTGGTAGGATGAAGTAACAAATCTATCATAAGATAAATTTATGATAGAGAAATGTATGAATTAGAAAGTGCAAAGACAAAGAACAATTCTATTCTAAGATAAATTCTACCAAATTTAGAGCAATAAATGCAAAAAAACCATCAAAACCTTCATAATTTAGACACAAGAATCCTCCATTATGATTCAAATCTGATTTGCTATATCAAAATGTGGTGCTCACTCCAATGCAATGGTGAAATGGGCATTTTTTGGATGAAAAAATATTGACTTTGATTCATTTTGATTATATTTATGATCTCTTAGGATTGTGATTCATTGCAACATTTGTGATCCTTGGAAATGAGGAATCTCAATATTATTTATAGAAGCCTAGATTACGATCTGACGGTGAAGGATCAATTAGACTTTTTCAAGGTTAGAAATTGTCAATGGTTGAGGATGAGTCCTCATCCATGAAGGTAAAGATTGTTTCAACTAGGTGGAGAAAAATGAGGGGTTGGTTGGCAGACGTAGTCAAAATGGATTGACAACTCAATGGGGGAGTCATAGGATGTGGAGGTTCTCATGGATTTGGTTGGTATGAGGTAGAAAAAAGTGAGATAGATTTAAATTGGAAAATTAAGGAATTAAATAATTAAAATAAATAATAAAAGGTGCATAATTGAGTTTTTCAAAAGTATTTGAATAAATCTATTAATTGATTTTAGGGAGAAATGTTAATTATTAAATTAAGAAGAATGATTAATAAACTTAGGAATAATGATTAAAATAAATTAAGGTGCATTTTGACACTAAATGAAATTTAGGTGTCTGCATTCACCCATCTTTGAAATGGTTCTATGTAGAAATATTATTTTGAAGAATATAAGAAGTAGAGTATTGATGATAGAAAAACAAAAAAATACCCCAAATGAATGAAAATGAGTATGATGATTTCCTGTTGAAGGTTTGTGCGAGAAATGAACAAACACTCAAAATTTGATGAAATGAGAAAATAGTTAAGTGAACGAATTAAAAATCAATATATTTCAATATTGATGCCAAATTTTCAATGTGCTGGTAACGTAAAAGAGTTGCCCTTAGTAAGGTGACTCTAGGTCTTTTGATTTGAAAATCAACAATTTAAACTATTCAGAGATTCCACACTTATTGTTTTTTGCTAATGGCTCAAGGGCCGAAGTAGAGGGTGTGGGAATGATATATCCTAGCAATAATAAACTATGGATCGATAAATAAATAGAATTTATGGACTTGGAAATTATTGGTGGATTTTACGATGATAAATGATTGCATGATTTTGAAAACAATCTTGAAATAATGTTATTTAATGTTGTCTTAAATTTGAAAATGGATGAAGAATGAGTATTATGGAGCAATGGAAATGAGAAAACAATTTTAAATAATATATTTACTTGTCTCGATACTAATGTTTGCAAAATTATAGAGTGTACATGTAAAACTATTTACCTCTAATTGTTAAATGCCAAAGATGATATTTGAAAAAGTACATGTCCCACTTTAAATATTGTATGCTTAGATTGTTCTAAAACTCAAGTTTCATGATCAAATGTGGGAATGCTATATCCCAATGATGGTAATCCACATGCCATAAAATAGAAAATATAGATTGTCCAATTTGTGATAAAGATTTACAAAATTGATATTTGCAAGCATGGATAAGGAGATATAGCACTTTATTTAAATGACAATAGAATGTTTGGATGAACTGAATGATGGTAACGATGATGGTTGAGTTGTCTAGATTATGGATGAAATGAATGAAAATGATGTAAATAAACATAGAAATAAACAAACATTACATAAATAAGTAAATATACATGATGTAAAAGAATGTAAATGACTATACATAAAAGTGATAAAATGACTAAAATAAGTAAGGAGATGAATTTTTGGATGTCCTTGGCTAGATTAGAACCCTTTGTCATATGCAATTTTTGAAAATGTTGAAATGTCCGATGAGTAATCTACATAGGTATGACTAGTGTAGGTAATTAAAGACAAAGTATTTTTATTGATTGTTGCTTGGATTTTGTTTTTGGATTTTGTTGGGTTTTTCAATGTTTTTTTAAAATTTATGTATGTACAAGGAACACCAACAAAGGGAAGACCATATTCTAGCATGGTAGAGTGAGTGGTAGGGGATGGAGGTAATATATTCAATATGGAGTATGGATGAATAAGAATGGATTAGAATTAAGATGATATTTCTAGGAAACATATGAGGTAAGAACCAAGTATCTAATCATCAAAACAACATTACAAAGATACACCAACATGCTTTTATGAATAGGTCTCAAGACGTTTCCACTTCCTTATCATGGTCAAAAAGGGAAGAAGGATGTTTTTATGATGACATGGATTGGATGGGTTTCGATATGTTTGGGGTTCAATGGATAAGGATGAGTTTGGATAAGTAAGGGTATTCAAGGATGGTAAATGATGGTTGACGAGGATGGATTGTAGCGACCAATTTTGGAAATAATACATCATAAGGTTCCCCTAAAGGAGTTATTTTTTTATTAATAGGCATGATACTATTTTTGATAGGCTAAAAAAATTGTAACTATTGTAACTAGGGATGGAGTGACAAGAGATGGTAGAGGTGCTATAATTGCATTCCCTTTGCTAGTTTGATAGTGGATGTTAGAATCAAGGTTATAACTAGTGGAGGGGAGACTTGGTTGATTTTGTAAAATAGTCTCACTAGTGGTAAGGTGATGTTGATATGGAATATTTTGGGATTACCTATCTATTGATGTATCTTGATCTTGGGAGGATGGGTTTGTGAAGGTTGATGGACTTGAATTTGATAGGTTTTTTAACAACTGCGAACTCAAGTTTGGGAATGGGTTAGATGTAAAATCAAATGATTGATTTTGATGACTATAAAAAAGTTGGTTTTGAAATGAATAGGAATTAAACGTTTGATTTGGATGGAAGATATTTGGATTGGAATGAATGGGAATTTTTTATATGAATGGAATTGGTTCAAATATATATTTTAAAGTGATGGTGAAACTGAATCAAAATTTTGATCTATATTGGTGCTAAGGTTTGGACTAGATGGATTGGTGAAGATGTTTGGGTTTGATTTTTTGCATGAACTGGATGCAAAATCAAAGGATTGATTTTGATTACTATAGAAAGGTTGATTTGGAAAACTTGAATGACTATTCATGTTCGGATTTGATTGATGGATGGATAGGATGAATACATATTCAAACTTGGATTTTGATTGACTTTGTGATTAACTTGACATTGATTCAAATATGCATTTGAATCAAAGTTGGTTGGATAGAACACTGAGTTATAACAAAGATTATTAGGATTGTGATTAGGGATGAAATTGGTTGAGGGGTTGTTCCACATAGCCATGCTTCTTTCAATGGATGACACTATTAAGGAAATACTTGACTCAATAATGAAAAATACTTTAAGTTAGAATATAATAAAGTAAAGTATTAAAGTCATTAAAAGTTTGATTACTAACTAAATGCTTTTGAGATTTTTAAAGAGAAAGATGTAATTTTTAGGATAACATTTAAATTAAAAATAATTTGTTTGCAAAAAAATATTTTACAACATGTGGTAATCACAAGGAATAACAAACAATTTATATAATAAATAAATAAGAAATTGCACATAAAAGGTGAAAACTAGGATAAAAGTTTGTGAACAACTTTTGGGATTTTCATTGTCACTTACTCATCCATGCTATCAGTTTTGGCCTAATATTTCAAGGCAATAAACATCGAGGATCCTACAATGGTTGTGGCCAATTGAGTCCATTTTTGAGGGTGTGGGGAAAGCAAATTCTCGATGCTAACTACTAATCGATGTACCAAAGTTGAATGATAAAGAGGAAATCCTATGATTAAGGTATACATAAGCTTATCTGGGTAGGAATAAAACCATGAAAGAGATTTATATGTAGACACACACTATTGGGTCTTATCCCAAATTACCCAACATAGCTATAGGGGTCTTAGTGTGTTGACAATCAGTGATATTAGATCTCCAAGTAGTTGTTGAAACCCTAGGTATTAGATCATAAAATACCCTCATGTCATGGTTTACTTAAAATACACAACCACTGAGATAATTGAAATAGCTGGGTCTCAATTTATGTACCCCATAAAAAATAGGGTTTGCCTTATTGTATGGTGGTGAAATTCATGGTCAATAGAGCACCTATTAAAATAAAAATAAAGAGTTAATACTTATTTCATATTTTTAGGTATCATCACCAACATGACACCAAGAAAAGAGTATACACAAGATCAACTAGGGAAATAGATAAGTTACAAGATTACTTTTGATTTCAACGTATCATCACCAATGTGATGCGAAGAAAAGAGCATACATAATCTTTGAAACCAAACAAAAAATATATTTACTCCATAGAAAAAAAAGTGTGGTTTACTTACTAAGAATTTCAAAGACTGAAAATGAAAGATGTTAGTGAAAATAAATGAAATAAAGTTGGTTTGGTTTTTTGCTTTTTGACAATGATTTTTGGTGAGAATTCTAAAAACAAGGTGTTTGTTAGTTTTTTTTGGGTTGAAGAGTAAGATAACTTATAAAAATAAATGAGAAACCATGAAAAACACATAAAAAATAAGCATTTGTGATGAAATTAGTGTTACATAATTAAGTCAAAAAAGTGAAATTACAAAATGATCATGCAAGAAAAAGATAGAAAATAGAAAAGTCTTATAGAAACAATATTGATGTTATGCTCAACAAAATCATTGCATAGAAAAACAAAATCATTATTTTAAAAAAATATTTTAGGGAAAGAGGAAATCATTATTCAGAATGATAAAATTATTGTAGAAATAACACAAAATTACTGTAAGGCAAAATGATATCATTGTTGTCTGACAAAATCACTTTTCTCTTGGAAAATACATAAAAAACCACAAAAACATAGAAAAGGTGACAAAAATGTTGTTTAATCTAATGATTTCATTAAAATATGCTCCAAAATCACTATTATGTAGGAAAAACATACAGTTGAACACAAAATATTAGATAGTACCCTATAGTCTATACCAATTCAAAAATAAACAAGATTAAATGCAAAAGATAGACAAAAATAACAAAAACCAAAAAAACAATGTTATCTAAGTGTAAATAGAGAACAATAAGATTAAAATTATGTGGGTAGGTCCCACCGAACATGCCAAAAATATATGAATTAAAAAGTGCAAAGACAAATTACAAGTCTATTCTAAACTAAATTCTACCAATGTTAGAGCAACAAACGTAAGAAAAAACAACCAAAACCTTCATAGTTTTGACACAAAAATCTTCCATTATGATTCAAATATGATTTACTCTATTAAAATGTGGTGCTTAGTCCTCCAATGTAAAGAGATAATGGGTAGTGTTTTGGTGAAAAATATTCCTTTTGGATGCAATATTTCCTCAAAAGAGATGATGGTGAAGGTGTTGGCTGAGCTGACCCTAGAGACCCTGTGTCTCTAAATGCTTTCTATGTAACCCACATAGATAATGTCTGTGTGTGAATATCATACCAGATGTAGTTATCCTAAAAGAGATGATTGATGGAAAAGGATTTCAAAAAAGTATTCTATGATTTCAAAAGAGATTTAATTCTGATTTCTCAAGATTTGTGATTGATGAAAATGAGGATTTTCAATCTTATTTATAGATTCTTGGATTATGATCCAATGATAGAGGATCAATTGTAATTTCTCAAGGTTAAAAATGATCAATGGTTGAGGATGTGTATTCAACCATGATGATAGAGACTGTTTCAATCAGGTAGAGCAAAAAGAGGGGTTGGTTAGCTGACTCAAAAAGACTTTGTCAAAATGGATTGACAACTAAGTGGAAGAGTCATAGGAAGTGAAGGTTTTCATGGATTTGGTTGGGATGAGGGAGAAAGAGGTTAGACAAATTTGAATTGGTAAATAGGGAATTAAATAATAAATAATAAAATATCTATAATTGACATTTTCAAAATTCTTGAATACATCAATTAATTTATTTTAGGAAGATATATTAATTAAGAAGAATAAATAATAAACTTAGGAAGAATGATTAAATAATTTAAGGGAGAATGATTAAAATAAATTAAGGTGGATTTCAACACTAAATTAAATTTAGATGTGTACATTTGACCCTATTTATAATGGTGTTGCAAAGCAATACTATTTTGAAGAATAGAAGAAGTATAGTGTTGATGATAGAAAAACAAATTTTTTTTGCCTCAAATGAATGAAAATGAGTATGATGATGCTCCTTTGAGGGTTTGTGTGATAAATGGACAAACACTTGAAATTTGATGAAAAGAGGAAATAGTTTAGTGATCCAATGATATATATATATATATATATATATATATATATATATATATATATATATATATATATATAGCACTAAATTAAATTTAGATGTGTACATTTGACCCTATTTATAATGGTGTTGCAAAGCAATACTATTTTGAAGAATAGAAGAAGTATAGTGTTGATGATAGAAAAGCAAAAAAATTTTGCCTCAAATGAATGAAAATGAGTATGATGATGCCCCCTTGAGGGTTTGTGTGATAAATGGACAAACACTTGAAATTTGATGAAAAGAGGAAATAGTTTAGTGATCCAATGATATATATATATATATATATATATATATATATATATATATATATATATATATATATATATATATATATATATATATATATATATAAGTTTTGATGTCAAATTTGCAATGTGTTGGGAACGTAAAAGAGTTTCCCCTAGTAAGGTGATACTAGGTCTTTTGATTTGAAAATCAACAATTTAAAATATTCAGAGATTTCACACTTATTATTCTTTTGTAATGGCTCAAAGTTTGAATTAGTAGGTGTGGGAATGATATATCCCAAAAATAATAAACTACGGATCGATAAATAGAAAAAAGTTATGGACTTGAAAATTGTTGGTGGAATTTATGGTGATAAATAATTGCAATATTTTGAAAACTATCTTGAACTTATGTTATTTAATGTTGTCTTAAATTTGAAAATGGATGAATGAGTATTATGGAGGAATGAAAATAAGAAAACTATCATCAATAATACATATACTTTTCTCAATACTATTTTTTGTAAAATTATAGAGGGTACATATAAAACTATTTTCCCTTAACTGTTAAATGCCAGAGAAGATATTGGAAAAAGTACATTTTCCACTTTAAATATTATATTCTTAGATTGTGCTCAGACTCAGGGGTCATGAGAAGATGTGGGAATGATATATCTGAATGATGGTAAGCCACATGCCAAAAAAATGAAAATATAGATTATCCAATTTGTGATAAAGATTTACATAATTGATATTTACAAGAATGGATAAGGAGATATAAAAATTTGATTAAATGACAATAGAAAATTTAGATGAAATATATGATGATAAAGGTGATGGTCAACCTGACCCTAGAGACCCTGTGTCTTGAAGTGATTCCAACATAATCAACTTAGACAATGTCCATGTGTTGATATCAGACCATATGTAGTTCTCCCAAATATGTGAAGAAAAGTGATGATGTAATGTAAGATTTACACATGGATGCTAGACATAAGTTAATAATTGCATATTAAGATTTAATTATGTTGAAAGGATGAAAATTATGATTTCATTGGGCCCAATTGACACGTGTCAGAGATTGAATGGATAGATTAAGAAATGATGGTGGATGATTAATATGAAAATATTAATAAATAAATGAAGCAACCACATGGGTTAATGATGAAGGATCAAATGATTCGACAACATGTATGAGATAAGGATGAATGCAAGAGAGAGATGACACATAGATACTTTTTCTAAGAATGTGAGATGGTCTAATCACTGCCTTATATTTATTTTTTTCTTTGCATTGGATTTTCAACAATAATTCTAAATGAGTAACACTTGAGCAACCTAATTTTTGATATTGTGTATGATAATATGTACAAATGTTATAGAAAAACCATGATGACTATCATGTAATATGCATAAGAATGAAATAGATTCACAAGGAAAAAATTTATTGTATCATGATATGAAAGATCATAATAACACCATTAGTAATGCACATAGTGATCTAGAAATAAGAAATAAAAATAAAAATAAAAATAAGATAAAAGAGACGTTTGAAATAATGAAAATGATATAAGCAAACACAAAAGTAAATAAACATTGTAGAAGTAACTAAACATACATGATGCAAAATAAAGTAAATGACTATACATACAAGTGATCAAATACTAAAACAAGTATGCAAATTAATTTTTGGATGTCCTTGGATAGAATAGTACCCTTTCACATAGTGATTTTTGATAATGTTTAACTGATTGATGATAAATCCACATAAGGTATGGCTAGTGTACATAACTAGGGACAAGGGATTTTTTAAATTTTGCTTGGATTTTGTTTTTGGATTTTTAATGTTTTAATTTGTTTGTTTTTCTAATGTTTTATTCTTTTTTTGTTGTTATATTTTATAATGTTTTGTATTTTTTTAGAATTTGTAATGTTTTCTAGATGTATTTTTTGATTTTTTTTAATTTTATTTTTTATAGGTGTATGTACAAGGAATACCAGCAAAGGGAAGACCATACTCTAGCACTGTAAGGTGAGTAGTGCAGTATGGAAGGAATACATTATATATGGAGTATGGATGAATAGGAATGGATTGGAATTAAGATGAAAACTATAGGAAACACATGAGGTAAGAACAAAGTGTCTAGTCATCAAAATACCATTGCAAAGATACATCAAGGTATTTTTAAGAACATGTCTCAAGACGTTTCCACTTCCTTATCAAGGTCAAAATGTGAATAAGTATGGTTTGATGATGGAAAAGATTGGATTGTTTTTTAAATGTATAAGGATGGGTAAGGAAGGTGTGATGATTTTGAATGCATACGATTAGAATAGATGATCTTGCCTCTAAGTATAGGGTACTTGTAAACAATTGATTATTTTCTACATGACATCAAAAATAAGTTTTCATCTTGGTACTTTCCCAAGGTGCCATATAAATGATTTTCACCTTTGGATGAATTTATTTTTCTCTTTCTAATTTATTTTTGATTATTATTGCCTTTTTTATTTTTATTTTCGGCATCTCAATTAAAAAAGGGTTTGAGATGCATGATACTTACCACTATTTATATTTTAGGTATGTGCTTCAGATATGTCTTTAGTTACTTCATTGATTTCTAAGTTGGATTCTTCAAAATTTACTTGGATATAGTTATAGCCTGCATGATAGAGGGTGCTGCCAGATAGGGTGAACTAGAAATTATGTTGGATGAAAGATGTGTGTTGAGTGCATGAAGGATTTGAAGGTATGGAATTATAGAGGGGATGAGTATATGGTTAAGGATGTAAAGGGTGAATGTGACCAACAATCTCACATTCATCAAGACTAGGAGTAACTGCAAGTTGGATGATTAGAGCATTTAATGCTTCTTCAATGATATCTTCAACTTGTGACAAATATCTATCTTGTAAATGTGCTAATGTAGAGGAAATTAAATTTCAAAACTATAGGTGCATTAGAATAGTTTTCACCAAGGTATTATTCTTGATTTTTGTGATTTGGTTCTATATTTAGATTGTCTAATAGCGCCTCAAAGAGGTTTTTACTAAGGGTTTCATATTGTTGAATGTCTACATTTTGATTTAGATTTTGACTAAAATTTGTATTTTGATCATTCAATAGTGACTCAAAAAGGTTTTCACTATGGGGTGTGGATTTTATATTTGGATTGAGAGATTTATTTTTATTGACGTACACTTGTTCCTTAGGATATGAAGATATTTCTTGATACTCTTTTGCTAGGAGACTAACTAGGAAATCTACAATTATTTTACTATCATGGATGGAGGTTAATTATAAGTAAGATCATTGGTCCCAAAAAGGTGTAGGATACTAGATTGCAATGCAAAATGCAGTAATTATGATATTTATGAAAGGAGTGATGGCAGAAAAGTCCTCATAGAGACTATGAATAGATCATATTTCAATTATGGATGAAGTGACATTAGAAACCACAAAAGTATTACTAACATATGTAAATTAACTTTCAAATGATTTGTAACTAATGCTATGGGATCTAGAATTTACTTCAAAATGGATGGGTATGATCATTCCCTGATCGTGGATGATTTTGTCTATAATTACCTATAGGAATTGGGGTACATGTTTTGGGATGATGAGATATTTAATAGGTGATAAGTATTTGTGTGTTTGGACAATTGGTAGAAAGAGGTTTTGTCCAAGATAGGGTCTTGGTAAAAAATGGGATCTTTGCCAAAAATGAGATCTTGATCAAGATAGGTTTTTGGTTGAAAATAGGCTCTTCAATAAAGATAATCTATTCATCAAATATGGATGGTAAACCATGGTTGTCAAAGGCTGGTTGATGGACTATGGACTGACTGAAAGTGGATGGGTCAAAAATGGGATCATGAGAAGTGGATGCAAAATAATGACCTTGAATTGGAAGTGGTGTGACTTAATTAGACTTAGGAAATACATCTTGGCATATCCCCAAGCTATGATTTTTAGACGTGAATACACTTGGCTCTACCTTGATGTACCCTTTATCAATTAGATCTTGGATATAATGCTTTAGTCTCATATAATTGTTTAGAGATTGACCTTCAATTTTGTGATAATCACAATATTAGGTCTATACCACTTAGGTTTTGGGACATTTGGCTTAATGTATTTGGTGTTTGGAAATGTGACTAGGTTTGTAGCAACCAAATTTGGAAATAATACATCATACGGTTCCCGTAAAGGAGTGAATTTTTTATTAATAGTCAAGATATTATTTTTGATAGGTTGAGAGTCTTATAACTATTCTAACTTTGGGGATGGAGTGACACTAGATGTTAGAGGTGATAGAATAGGATTCCCTTTGCTAGTTTATTAGTGGATGTTAGAATCATGGCTATAACTAGTGGAGGGGAGACTTGGTTCATTTTGTAAAATAGGCTCGCTAGTGGTAAGGTGATGTTTATATGGAATGTTTTGGAATTCCTTAGATAGAGAAGTAGATTGATCTTGGGAGGAAGGATTTGTGAAGATTTATGGACTTGATTTTTTTGGGATTGTGAATAGATGTGAATTCAAGTTTGGGAATGGATTAGATGCAAAATCAAATGATTAATTTTGATGACTATAAAAAGGTTGGTTTTGAAGGGCATAAGAGTTGAACATTTTATTTGGATGGAAGATATTTGGATTGGATTCAATGGGAATTTGGTTTATGAATTGATTTTTTTTTAAATATATATTTGAAAGTTATGATGAGGGTGAATCATAGGTTTTATTTAGATTATTTCTAAGGTTGGGACTAGATGGAATGCTGAATAAGTTTGGGTTTGAGATTTATCATGAACTACATGCAAACTCAAAGGATTGACGTTGATTACTATAGAAAGGCTAATTTGGAAAACTTGAATAACTATTTAAGTTTAGATTTGATTAATGGATGGATGAGGATGAATAGATATTCAAACTTGGATTCTAATTGAATTGGTGATTGACTTGAAATTTTTTCTAATATACATTTGAGTCAAAGTTGGTTAGATAGAAAACTCAGTTATAACAAAGATTATTAGGATTGTGATTAGGGAAAAAATGGTGAAGGGTTTGTTCCACATAACCATGCTTCTTTGAATGTATGACACTACTAAGGAAATACTTGACTCAATAATGAAAAATATTTTAAGTTAGACTCTAGTAAAGCAAATTACTAAAGCGACTAAAAGTTTGATTACTAATTAAATGCTTTTGCGCTTTTTGAAGAGAATGTTTTACTTTTAGGATAACATTTAAACCCAAAATAATTTGTTTACAAACAAGTATTTTACAGTACATGGTAATCATATGGAAAAAAAAATCTATATTCTAAAGAAATGAGAAATTGCACATAAAGGATGAAAACTAGGATAAAAGGTTGTGAACAACTTTTGGGCTTTCTATTATTACTTACTCATCTGTACTCTCAACTATGACTTAATGTTTCAAGGCACTAAACATGGATGATCCTACCATCCCCATGGCCCACTGAGTCTAGTTTCAAAGATGTGGGGAAAGTAACTTCTTGGTGATAACCACTAACTAATGCACTAAAGTCGAATGACACAGAGACAATTCTAGGATTAAGGTATATGCAAGCTTATCTAGGGGGAATAAAATTATGGAAGAGATTATTATGTGGATGCACACTATTAGGTCTTATCCAAAAGTGTCCAACACCGTTATAGGGGTCTTAGTGTGTTGATGATTGATAATATCAAATCTTAAGTCAACTATTGAAACCCTGGGTATTAGAGCATGAAATGCCCTCACATCACCGTGTGCTTAGAACACACAACTACTTAGGTAATTGAAATAGATGGGTCTCAATTTATACACCCCACTAAAAAATGGAGTTTGGCCTATTGCGTTGTGGTGCAATCCATGGTCAATAGAGCTCCTAATATAAATAAATAAAGAGTTACTACTTGTTTCCAATTTTCAAGTATCATCACCAACATAACACCAAGAAAAGAGTATACACAAGATCAACTAAGGTAATAGATAAGTTACAACATTACTTTTAATTTCCAGGTCTCATCACCAATGTAATATGAAGGAAAGAGCATGCAAAACCTTTTAAACCATATAAGAAGATAAAAACAACAAAAATATTACTCCATCGAAAATAAAGTGTGATTTATTTATTAGGAATGCCAAAGATTGAAAATGAAAGATGTTAGTGAAAATAATGAAATAAATTTGGTTTGATTTTTTTTTTTTTTTTTAGCAATTTTCTTTAATGAACATTGTGCAAACAAGATGTTAGTTTATTTTTCTTAGGTTGAAGAATAAGATAACCTGCAAAAAGAAAAGAAAATCACACAAAAAAGAAGCCTCTGTGATAAAATCATTGTTACAAAATTAAGTTAGAAAAATGAAATTATAAAAGATCATGTAGGAAAAAGATACAAAATAGAAAAGGCTTACAAAAAAAATATCACTATTATGCTAAAAAAAATCACTATAAAGAACAAAAAAATCATTGTTGTATGATAATGCTATTGGGAAGGATTAAATCGCTGCACCAAATGACAAAATCACTTTAGATAAAGATGAAATCACTTCTCAAAATGACAAAAGCACTACAAAAAAAAATGAAATCACTATAAAAAAACATGAAATCACTGCAAGGCATAATGATATTGATGTTGTCTGACAAAATCATTATTCTCTTAAGAAAATATATAAAAAACACAAAAACATGGAAAAAAGTGAAAAAAATGTTGTTTAGTCTAATGAAATCACTAAAATGTGCTTCAAAATCACTATTACATAAGAAAAATGTACAGCCAAACATGAAATCCCAAACAACAACCTATAGTCCATACTTGCTAAAAAACAAACAAGATTAAATGCAAAAGATAGACAAAAATAATAAAAAATAGAAAAACAATGTTATCTATGTGAAAATAGAAAACAAAAAGATTAAAAATATGTGGGTAGGTCCCACCAAACATGCTAGAAATGAATGAATTAAAAAGTGCAAAGACAAAGTACAAATATATTCTAAGCTAAATTCTACCATTGTTAGAGTAATAAATGTAAGAAAATAACAATAAAAACCTTCACAGTTTAGACACAAGAATCCTCTATTGAGATTCAAATCCAATTTGCTCCATTAAAATGTGGTGCTCACTCTTCCAATGCAAAGAGAGAATGGGTAGTGTTTTGGTGCAAAACATTTACCTTAAATGCAAGATTTGCTCAAAAAGGATGATGGTGAGGGTGGTGGCCAAGCTAACCCTAGAGACCTTGTGTCTCTAAGAGCTACCTACGTAACCCACTTAAAAAATGTCTATGTGTGAATATCAAACCAGATGTAGTTCTTTCAAAAGGGATGATTGATGGTAAATAAATTATAAAAAAGGTTCTATGATTTCAAATGGGATTTGATTGTGATTTCTCAAGATTTTTGATTGATGAGAATGACGATTCTCAAGCTTATTTATGGAATTGTAGATTGTGATATGAAGGGTGAGGATCAATTGGACTTTTCCAAGGTTCCAAATGATCAACGGTTCAGGATGAGTCCTCATCCATAAGGATAGAGATTGTTTTAACTAGGTGGAGAAAAAAAATGGGTTGGCTAGCTAACTTAACAAGACTTTCTCAAAATGGATTGACAACTCTGTGGAGGAGTCATAGGAAGTAGTGTTTTTCATGGATTTGGTTAGGATGAGGGAGAAAAAAGGTGGGAGAAGTTTGAATTTATAAATAGGGAATTAAATATTTTAAATAAAGAATAAAAGGTGCACAACTAACTTTTTCATTTTTTTTGAATAAATCAATTAATTGATTTTAGAAAGAAATGTTAATTATTAAATTAAGAAAAATAATTAATAAACTTAAGAAGAATGATTAAATAAATTAAGGGAGAATGATTAAAATAAATTTAGGTGAATTTCAACACTAAATGAAATTTAGGTGACTACGTTTGCCCCTCTTTGAAATGGTGTTGTGAAGCAATACTCTTTTGAAGAATAGAAGTAGAGTGTTGGTGATAGAAAAGCAATAAAATTTTTCCCAAATGAATGGAAATGAGTATGATGATAAAATAACTATTTACTGACAAAATTGTTGTTCTCCTAAAAAATATACAAAATACATAAAAATGTGGAAAAATGAGACAAAAACATTATTTAGTCTAATGAAATCATTGAAAGGTGATTTGAAATTGTTATTACATAGGAAAAGTGTACAATCGAACATGAAATCCTAGACAACATGTAGTATGTATTAGGTCAAAAAAAAAGGATTAAATGCAAAAGATAGACAAAAATAACAAAAATTAGAAAATGAATGTTATCTAAGTGCAAATAGAGAACAAGAAGATTAAAAAGATGTGGGTAGATCCTATCAGGTGTGCCAAAAATGTATAAATTAAAAAGTGCCAAGACAAATAATAAGTGTATTTTAAGTTAAATTCAAGAAAAAAACAATGATAACCTTCAAAGTTTAGACATAAGAATCCTTTATTGCAATTCAAATCCAATTAGCTATATTAAAATATGGTGCATAATAAAGAATAAAAGTATTTGAATAAATGAATTAATTGATTATAGGAAAAAATGCTAATTATTAAATTAATAATAATGATTAATAAACTTAGGAAGAATGATTAAAATAATTAAAGGTGTATTTCGACACTAAATAAAATTTAGGTGTCTACATTTACCCCTCTTTGAAATGGTGTTGTGAAACAATATTGTTTTGAAGAATAGAAAAAGTAAAGTGTTGATAGAAAAGCTAAAATTTGCCCCAAATGAATGATAATGAGTATGACATTCCCCCTTGAGGGTTTGTGTGAGAAACCGATAAATGCTCAAAATTTGATGAAAAGAGGAAATAGTTAAATGAATGAATATAAAATCAAACTATTTTAGTTTTGATGTCAAATTTGCAATGTGTTGGTAATGTAAAAGAGTTGCTCATAGTAAGGTGATACTAGGTCTTTTGATTTGAAAATCAGCAATTTAAACTATTCATAGATTACATGCATATTTTTGTTTTCTAGTGGCTCAGGGGTTGATGTAGTGGGTGTGGGAATGATATATCCTAGTAATAATAAATTACTGACTGATAAATAAATAAAAGTTATGGACTTACAAATTATCGATGGATTTTACAGTGATAAATGATTGCAATATTTTGAAAAAAATCTTGAAATAAAATGAAAATGGATGAAGAATGAGTATTATGGAAGAATGGAAATGATAAATCTACCATCAATAATTTAGATACTTGTCTTAATACTAATGTTTGTAAAATTGTAGAGGGTATGTGTAAAAACTATTTACACCTAGCTATTAAATGTCAGAGATGCTATTGAAAAAAGTACATGTCCAAATTCACATACTATATGCTTAGATTGTGCTCAGACTCAAGGGTCATGAGTAGATATGGGAATGATATATCCAAGCAATGGTAAGCCACATGACAGAAAATAAAAAATATAGATTATTCAATTTGTGATAAAGATTTACAAATTTTATATTTTCAAGAATGGATAAGGAGATATAAAAATTTGATTAAATGACAATAAAAAAAATAATATAAAATGGATGATGCAAAAGGTGATGGCCGAGCGGACCCTAGAGACCCTATGTCTCTAAGCACTGCCTTCATATCCGACTTAGACAATGTCTATGTGTGGATATCAGACCATATGTAGTTCTCCCAATATGAGAAGAGAAGTCATGATGTAATGTAAGATTGAGCCATAGATGCTAGACTTAAGTAAATTATTTCACAATATGAGTGGATGAAGGAAAAAGGATGGAAATTATGATTTCATCTGTCCCAATCGACATGTATAGGAGATTGAATGGATAGATTAATAAATGATGGTGGATGATTAATATGTGAACATTAAAAAATAAATGAAGCTATCATATGGGTTAATGATGATGGATCAAGTGATTTAACAACATGTATGTGATAAAGATGAATGAAAGAGATAGATGACACATAGATGTTTTTTTTTGAGAATGTGAGATGGTTTTATATCTGCCTTATGTTTATTTTGTTATTTGCATTGAATTTTCAATGATAATTCCAATTGAGTAACACTTGAGCAACCTGATTTTTGATATTGCATATGATTATATGTACCAATGGTATAAAAAAACAATGATGACTATCATGTAATACGTATAAGGACTAGATGGATTCACATGAACAAAAAATAGTGCATCATGATATGAAAGATCATAATAATACAATTAGTAATGGATAGAGTGATATAGAAACAAGAAATAACAATAAAAATAAGATAAAAGAGACTTTATAAATAATGAAAATGATGCAAGTAAACAAAGAAGTAAATAAACATGGCAGAAGTAAGTAAACATACATGATGTAAAAGAAAGTAAATGACTATACATACAAGTGATCAAATGAGTAAAACAAGTATGCAAATGGATTTTTGGATGTCATTAGATAAAATATGACCCTTTGACATAGTTATTTTTGATAATGTTTAACTATTCAATAAGCAATCTACATATGGCATGGCTAGTATACATAACTAAGGACAAGGGATTTTTTGATTGTTGATTGGATTCTATTTTTGGATTTTGAATGTTGTATTTTGTTAGTTTGTCTAATTTTTTATTCTTTTATTATTTTTATTTTTTCTAATGTTTTGGATTTTTTGGGAATTTGTAATGTTTTTTGGATGGATTTATTAATGTTTTCTTTTAGAGTTGTATGTATAAGGAATAGCAACAAAGCGAAGACTATATTCTAGCACCATAAGGTGAGTGGTAGGGTATGGAATGAATAAATTATATATGGAGTATGGATGAATAGGAATGTATTGGAATTAAGATGATAATTATAAGAAACACATGAGGTAAGAACCAAGTGTCTAGTCATCAAAATAACATTGCAAAGATACATCAAGATGTTTTTAAGAACATGTCTCAAGATGTGTCCACTTCCTTATCAAGGTCAAAATGGGAATAAATATGGTTTGATGATGGCAAGGATTAGATTTGTATTTATATGTATAAGGATGGGATTAAAAAGTTTGTAGGATGGGTAAGGATGGTGGGATGATTTAGAATAAATAGGATTCGAATGGATGAGCTTGCCCCCAAGTGTAGGGTATTTGTAAACAATTGGTTATTTTATACATGACACAAAAAATTAGTTTTCATCATGGTACTTACCCAAGGTGCCATATAAATGGTTTTCACCTTTGGATGAATTTATTTTTATCTTGTTAATTTATTTATGATTTTGTTGCCTTTTTTATTTTGATTTTTGGCATCTCAATTAAAAAAGCATTCAATATGCATTATACTTACCACTATTGATATTTTAGGTATGTGCTCTAGATATGTCTTCAATAACTTCATTGATTTCTAAGTTGGATTCTTTTAAATTTACTTGGATATAGTCATATCCCCTATGATAGAGGGTACTACCAGATAGGGTGAAGCAGAAAGTATGTTGGATGAAATATGTGTGTTGAGTGCATGAAGGATTTGAAGGGATGGAATTATAGTAGGGATCAGTATATGGGTCATAATGTAAAGGGTGAATGGCACCAACAATATCACATTAATCAAGACTAGGAGTAACTGAAAGTTTGATGATTAGAGTATTTAATTCTTCTTAAATGATATATTCAACTTGTGATGAAGATCCATCCTACAAATGTGCTAATGCAGAGGACATATTAAGTTTATCAACCACTGGTGGCTTAGAAAGGTTGTCACCAAGGTATTCTTCTTGATTTTTGTGATTTGGATTTATATTTAGATTGTCTAAAATCACCTCAAAGAGGTTTTTACTATGGGACTCATATTGTTGATTGTCTATATTTTGATTTACATTTTGACTATAATTTATATTTTGATCATTTAATAGTGACTCAAAAAGGTTTTCAATATGGGGTGTGGAGTTTATATTTGGATTGAGGTACACTTGTTGTTCCTAAGGATATCTAGATATTTCTTGATACTCTTCTATCAGGAGAATAGCTAGGAAATCTACAATTATTATAGTATCATGGAAGTAGGCTAATTGTAAGTAAGATCATTTATACCAAAAAGGTGCAAGATACTAGATTGCAATATAGAAGGCAATAATGGTAATGTTTATGAAAGGAGTGATGGAAACAAAGTCCTCATAGAGACTATGAATATATCCTATTTCCATTATGGATGAAGTTACCTTAGAAACCCCACAAGTATTACTAACATATGTACATTAACTTTCAAATGATTTGTTACTGATGCAATGGGATCTAGCATTTACTTAAAAATGGATGGGTTTGATAATTCCTTGATCATGTATTATTTTGTCTATAATTACCTTTATCACTTGGGTTAAATGTTTTGGGATGATGGTATATTCAATTGGTGATAAGTATTTTGGTGTTTGGACAATGGGTGATATGCTATATTGGTTGAAAGAGGTTTTGTCCTAGATAGGGTCTTGGTCAGAAATGGGATCTTTGTCAACAAGGGGATTTTGATCAAAGATAGGTTTCTAGTTGAAAATAGGCTCTTCAATAAAGATGGGCTATTGATCAAATATGGATGGTAGACCATGGTTTTCAAAGGTAGGTTGATGGACTATAGATTGGATAAAAAGGGATGGGTCAAAAATAGGATCAATGGGATCTTGAGAAGTGGATAAAAGATTATGACCTTGACTTGGAAGTGGTGTGGCTTGATTAGGATTAGGAAAAACATCTTGGCATATCCCCGAGCTATGATTTTCAAAGGTGAACATACTTGGCTCTACCTTGATGTACCCTTTGTCAATTAGATCTTGGGTATAATGATTTTGTCTCATACAATGGTTTATAGAATGACATTAATTTTTTTGATAATAATAATATTCATTAGGTCTATACCATTTAGGTTTTGGGACATTTGGCTCAAAGTATTTGGCATTTGGAAATGTGACTAGGTTTGTAGCGACCAAATTTTAAATTAATACATCATAAGGTTCCCCTAAAAGAGTGAATATTTTTTTAATAGGCACAATAATTTTTTTGATAGGTTGGGATTCTTCTAACTATTGTAACTTTAGGGATGGAGTGACACTAGATGGTAGAGGTGCTAGAATTGGATTCCCTTTGCTAGTTTTATAGTGGATGTTAGAATCAGGGCTATAACTAATGCACGAGAGACCTAATTAATTTTTTAAAATAGGCTCACTAGTGGTAAGGTGATGTTGATATGGAATGTCTTGGGATTCCCTAGCTAGAGAAGTAGCTTGATATTGGGAGCAATGATTTGTGAAATTTTATGGACTTAAATTTATTGGGATTGTGAACAATTGTAAATTCAAGATTTGGAATGGGTTAGATGAAAAATCAAATTATTAATTTTGATGACTATAAAAGTCTTGGTTTTGAAGGGTGTAGGAGTTAAATGTTTGATTTGGATGGAAGATATTTGGATTGGGCTGAATGGGAATTTGGTTTATGAATGGAATTTGGTTCACATATATATTGGAAAGTGATGCTAAAGGTGAATCAAAAGTCTTATTTAGATTGGTACTAAGGTTGGGACTAGATGTATTACTAAAGAAGTTTAGTTTTGAGTTTTAGGGTGAACTAGATGCAAAATCAAAAGATTGATTTTGATTACTATAGAAAGGCTGATTTGGAAAATATGAATGACTATTCAAGATTAGATATGATTGATGGATGGATGAGGATGAATACATATTGAAAAATTGATTTAAATATGCATTTGAATCAAAGTTGGCTAGATAGAACACTGAGTTCTAACAAAGATTATTAGGATTGTGATTAGGGAAAAATTGGTCAAGGGGTTGTTCCACATAGCCATGATTCTTTCAATGGATGACACTACTAAGGGAATACTTAACTCAATAATTAAAAAGACTTCAAGTTATACTATAGTAAAGCAAATTACTAAAGTGACTAAAAGTTTGATTACTAAGTAAATGTTTTTGAGGTTTTTAAAGACAAAGTTATGAATTTTAGGATAACATTTAAACTCAAAAGAATTTGTTTAAAAATAAAGATTTTATAACATGTGGTAATCATAAGGAAATGACAAATAATTTATATTTTAAATAAATAAGAAATTTTGCATAAAGGGTGAAAACTAGGATAAAAGGTTGTTAACAATTTTTGAGGTTTCGATTGTTACTTACTCATCCGTACTCTCAACTACGACCTAATATTTTTAGGCACTAACCATGGAGGATCCTACCATCCCCATGACCCATTGAGTCTAGTTTAGAGGGTGTGGGGAAAGTAACTTCGTGGCACTAACCACTAACTGGTGCACCAAAGTCAAATGATAAAGAGACAATCCTAGGATTAAGGTATATATGAGCTTATCTAAGGGGAGTAAAACTATGGAAAAGATTAATACAAAGATGCACACTATTGGGTCTTGTTCCAAAGTTTATAACATATTAATAGGGGTATCAGTGTGTTGATGATTGATAATATCAAATCTTGAGTCAACTATTGAAACCCTGGGTATTGGAGCATGAAAGGCCTTCACATCACAGTATACTTAAAACACACAACTACTAAGGTAATTGAAATAGATGGGTCTCAATTTATATACCTTATCAAAAAATGAGGGTTGGCCTATTCCATGGTGGTGAAATCCATGGTCAATAAATCCCCTAATAAAAATAAATAAAGAGTTACTACTTGTTTTTAATTTTCAAGTATCATCACTAACATGATGCCAAGGAAATAGTATATGGAAGATCAACTAGAGTAATAGATAATTACAAAATTAATTTTTATTTCTAGGTATCATCACCAACATAATGCCAAATAAAAAGTATACACAACTTTTTCAAACAAATAAGAAAATAGAAACAACAAAAAAATTTACTTCATAGAAAATAAAGTGTGATTTATTTATTAAGAATCCAAAGATTGAAAATGAAAGATGTTAGTGAAAATAAATGAAATAAAATTAGTTTGATTTTTTTCTTTTTGATAATTTTCTTTGGGAATCATTCTACAACAAAGGTGTTAGTTTTTTTTTCTTGGGTTGAAGAATAAGATAACCTAAAAAAATAAACAAAAAAATACGCAAAACACAAGTCTTTGTGATGAAATAGTTGTTACATAGTTAAGCCAGAAAAATGAAATTATAAAATGATCATGAAAGAAAAATATTAAAAATAAGAAAGACTTACAGAAACAATATCATTTTTATGCCCAAAAAAATCACTATAGAGAACAACAAAATCATTTTTTTACAAAAATGTTAGTGGGAAGGATGAATTTGGTGCACCAAATGACAAAGTCATTGTAGATAAATATGAAATCACTACTCAAAATGAAAAAATCACTATAGAAAAACATGAAATCACTACAAGGCATAATGATATTGATTTTGTTTGACAAATCACTGTTCTCCTAGAAAGATAAAAACATTGAAAAAGTGACAAAAATACTGTTTAGTCTAACAAAATCGTTAAAATGTGCTTCCAAATCACTGTTACAAAAAAAATGTACAGCCAAACATGAAATCCTAGACAATAACTTATAGTCCATACTAGCTCAAAAACAAACAAGTTTAAATGCAAAAGATAGACAAAAATAACAAAAACTAGAAATGTAATGTTATATAAGTGCAAATAGAGAGCAACAAGATTTAAAAAATGTGGGTAGGTCCCATCGATCATAATAGAAATTCATGAATTAAAAAATGAAAAGACAAAATAAAAGTCTATTCTAAGTTAAATTTTACCAATGTTAGAGCAACAAATACAAGAAAAAAACAATCAAAACCTTTAAAATTTAGACATAAGAATCCTCCTTCATGATTCAAATATGATTTTCTCTATTAAAATGTGGTGCTTACTCCTTCAATGCAAAGAGACAATGGGTAGTGTTCTGGTGAACAAGATTCACTTTAAATGCAATATTTCCTCAAAATGGATGATGGTGAAGGCTATGGCTGAGCTGATCCTAGAGAACCCATGTCTCTAAGCGCTGCCTACACAACCCACCTAGACAATGTCTTTATGTGAATATCAAACTAGATGTAGTTCTCCCAAAAGGGATGATTGATGGCAAAGGATTTCTAAAAAGGATTATATGATTTCAAAAGGGATTTGATTATGATTTCTCAATATTTTTGATTGATGAAAATGAGGATTCTCAAGCTTATTTATAGAAGCCTAAATTATGATTCAATGGTGGAGGATTGATTGTACATTTTCAAGGTTCTAAATTATCAACTATTGAGGATGTGTCCTCATCTATGAGGATAGATATTTTTTTAACTAGGTGGAGTGAAAAGAGGGGTTGGTTAGCTGACTCAACAAGACTTTGTCAAAATGGATTGACAACTCAGTGGAGGAGTCATAAGAGGTAGATGTCTTCATGGATTTGATTAGGATGAAGGAGAAAAAGGTGGGAGAAGTTTGAATTGATAATTAAGGAATTAAGTAATTAAAATAAAGAATAAAATTTGTACAATTGACATTTTCAAATTTTTTGAATAAATCAATCAATTAAGTTTAGGAAGAAATGTTAATTATTAAATTAAGAAGAATGATTAATAAAATTAGGAAGAATGATTAAATAAATTAAGGGAGAATGATTAAAATAAATTTAGGTGTGTACATTTTTCATTATTTAAAATGGTGTTGCGAAGCAATACTCTTTTGAAGAATAGAAGAAGTAGAGTGTTGATGACAGAAAAGCAACAAAATTTTTCCCAAATGAATGGAAATAAGTATGATGATGAAATCACTATTTTCTAACAAAATTGATGTTCTCCTAGAAAATATAGAAAAAGCACAAAAAAATGGAAAAATGAAGCAAAAAAAATATTTAGTCTAATGAAATCACTGAAATGTGCTCCAAAATTGTTGTTACATAGGAAAAATGTATAGTTTAAAATGAAATCCCAGACAATACCCTGTAGTTCATACCGAATAAAAAACAAATAAGATTAAATGCAAAAGATAGACAAAAATAACAAAAACCAAAAAATCAATGTTATCTAAGTGCAAATAGAGAACAAGAAGATTAAAAAGACGTGGGTAGGTCCCATTGGGTGTGTCAAAAATGTATAAATTTAAAAGTGCAAAGACAAAGAACAATTCTATTCTAAACTAATTTCTACAAAAGTTAGAGCAACAAATGAAAGAAAACAACAATCAAAACCTTCATAGTAGAGACATAAAAATCTTCCATTGCGATTCAAATCCATTTTTATCTATTAAAATATGGTTTTCACTCCTCCAATGTAAAGATGAAATGGGAAGCATTTAGATGTAAAAATAATGACATTGATTCACTTTGGATGCAAGATTTGATTATATTTTCTAGATTCTGATTTTGATTTCTCAAGATTTATGATTGATTGTAATACTTGTGTTCCTTGGAAATAAGGATTTTCAAGCTTATTTATAGAATCTTATATTGTGATCTAATAGTGAATGAATAATTGGAATTTTTAAGGTTTTAAATGATCAACAGCTGAAGATAAGTCCTCATCCATGAGGATAGAGACAATTTCAACCATGTGGAGCAAAAAGAGTGGTTAGTTAGAAGACTTAGTCAAAATGGATTGAAAACATAGTGGAGTCATAGGAAGTGGAGGTTTTCATGGATTTGGTTGGGATGAGGGAGATAAAAGTGGGAGAGGTTTAAATTGGTAAATTAAGGAATTAAATAATTAAAATAAATAATAAAAGGTGTACAATTGAATTTTTCAAAAAGTATTTGAATAAATAAATTAATTGATTATAGGAAAAAAGGTTAATTATTAAATTAAGAAGAATGATTAATAAACTTAGAAATAATGATTAAAATAATTTAAGGTGCATTTTGATAGTAAATAATATTTAGGTGTCTACATTTTTCCCTCTTTGAAATGGTGCTATGAAGCAATACTATTTTGAAGAATATAATAAGTAGAGTGTTGATGATAGAAAGACAAAAATCTATACCAAATAAATGAAAATGAGTATGATGTTCCTGCTTGAGGGTTTGTGTGAGAAACAAATAAATACTTGGAATTTGATGAAAAGAGTAAATAGTTAAGTGGATGAATGAAAAATCAAACTAATTCAATGTTGATGTCAAATTTAAAATGTGTTGGTAATGTAAAAGAGTTGCCCCTAGTAAGGTGATACTAGGTCTTTTTATTTGAAAATCAACAATTTAAACTATTCAGAGATTGCATGCTTATTTTTGTGTTCTAATGGCTTAGGGGTTGAAGTAGTGGGTGTTGGAATGATATATCTCAGCAATAATAAACTATGGATTGATAAATAGAAAAAAGTTATGGACTTACAAATTGTCGATGGATTTTACGGTGATAAATGATTGCAAGATTTTGAAAACAATCTTAAAATAATGTGACATAATGCTTTCTTAAATTTTATAATAGATGAAGAATGAGTATTATGGAAGAATGGAAATGAGAAAACTATTATCAATAATATAGATACTTGTCTCAATACTAATTTTTATAAAATTGTAGAGAGTACGTGTAAAAATATTTACACCTTTCTTTTAAATGCTAGACAAGATATTAAAAAAAGTACATGTCCCACTTTACATATTGTATGCTTAGATTGTGTTCAGACTCAAGGGTCATGAGTAGATGTGGGAATGATATATCCCAATTATGGTAAGCCACATGCCAGAAAATGAAAAATATAGATTTTCCAATTTGTGATAAAGATTTACAAAATTGATATTTGTAAGCATGGAAAAGGAGATATAACACTTTGATTATAGGACAATAGAAAATTTGTATGAAATGGATGATGCAAAAGGTGATGGCCAAGCGGACCCTAGAGACCCTGTGTCTCTAAGTGATACCTATATAACCCACTTAGACAATGTCTATGTTGGATATCAGACCATATGTAGTTCTCCCAATATGGGAAGAGGAGTGCTAATTTAATGTAAGCTTGACCCATTGATTATAGACTTAAGTTAATGATTTCACATTATGAGTGGATGATGGAGAAATGATGAAAAATGTGATTTTATCAGTCCTAATGGACATGTGTGAGAGATTAAATGTAAAGGTTAAGAAATAATGGTGGATGATTAATATGCAAGCATTAACAAATAAATGAAGTGATCACATGGGTTAATGATGATGGATCAAATGATTCAACAACATGGATGAGATAAGGATGAATGAAAGAGAGAGATGACACACAGGTGCATTGACTTGAGAATGTGAGATGGTTTGGAAGTTGTGTTGTGTTTATTTTATTCTTTGTATTGGATTTACCATGATAGTTCCAATCAAATAGGAGTTGAGAAACCTAATTTTTGATATTACGTATGAAAATATGCACCAATGGTATAGAAAAACCATGATGACTATCATGTAATACACGTAATGACTAATAGATTCACAAGGACAAAACTTAGTGCATCATGATATGAAAGATCATAATAACACCATTTGTAATGCACATAGCGATCTAGCCACAAGAAATAATATTAAAGATAAGATAACAAAAGATGTTTGAAACCATGAAAATGATGTAATTAAACACAAAAGTAAACAAACATTGTAGAAGCAAGTAAACATACATGATGAAAAATAATGTAAATGATTATACATACAAGCAAGCAAATAATTTTTTATATATCCTTGGCTAGGGTATAACCCTTTGACATAATGATTTTTGATAATAATGAATTTTTTAATGAGTAATTTGCATAAGTTATGACTAGTGTATGTAACTAAATAAAAGGTATTTTTAATTGTTGCTTGGATTTTGTTTTTGTATTTTGTTGGTTTGTCTAATTTTTTTTTAATTTTTTAATAGTTTTATGTAAAAGGACAACTAGAAAAGGGAAGAACATATTTTATCACTATAGAGTGAGTGATAGGGGATAGAAGGAATACATTATATATGGAGTATGGATGAGTAGGAATGGATTGGAATTAAGATGCTAAGTCTAGAAAATACACGAGGTAAGAACAAAGTGTCTATTTATCAAAATAACATTACAAAGATACACAAAGATGTTTCTAAGAACATGTCTCAAGATGTTTCCACTTTCGTATCAAGATCAAAATGGGAATAAGTATGGTTTTATGATGGCAAGGATTGGATGGGTGTTTAAACGTATAAGGATGGGATTAAAGAATTTGTAGGATGAGTAAGGATGGTGGGATGATTTAGAATGCATAGGATTGGAATAGATGAACTTTCCCCCAAGTGTATGGTACTTGTAAACAATTTATTATTTTATGAATGAAACCAAAAATTAGTTTTCATCATGGTACTTGTCTAAGGTGCCATGTAAATGGTTTTCACCTTTGGATGATTTTTTTCCTTTATAATTTTTTATTTGATTTTTTTTGCCTTTTTTTAATTTTTGGCATCTCAATTAAAAAAAGGTATTTTAGTTATGCACTCTAGATATGTCTTCAATAACTTCATTGATTTTTAACTTGGCCTCTTCAAAATTTAATTGGATATAGTCATATCCCCTATGATAGAGGGTGCCGTTAGACATGGTGAAGCAGAAAGTATGTTAGATGAAAGATGTGTGTTGAGTGCATGAAGGATTTGAAGGGATGTAACTATAGCGGGAATGAGTATATGGGTCACGATGTAAAGGGTGAATGGTACCAACAATATCACATTGAACAAGACTAGTAGTAACTGCAAGTTGGATGATTAAAGAATTTAATGCTTCTTCAATGATATCTTTAACTTGTGATGGGGATACATCCTAAAAATGTCTTAATGCAGAGGACATATTAATTTTATCAACCATTATTTCCTTATAAAGGTTTTCACTAAAGTATTTTTCTTTGATTTTTTCATTAGGGTTCATATTTGGATTGTCCAATAGTGCCTGAAAGAAGTTTTCACTAAGGGACTCATATTTTTTATATTCTATATTTTTATTGGGATTTTTACTACAATTTGTATTTTAATCATCTGATAGTACCTCAAAGAGGTTTTCACTATGGTGTGAGGATTTTATATTTGGATTTCACACTTGTTGATACTTAGAATATGTATATTTTTCATGGAAGGAAGTTAATTGTAAGTAAGATCATTGGTCCAAAAAAGGTGTAGGATACTGGATTCCAATATGGAAGGAAGGAATGGCGATGTTTATGAAAGGATTGATGGTAGAAAAGTACTCATAGAGACTATGAATAGATCTTATTTTGATTATGGATGAAGTTACCTTAAAAACCACAAAAGTATTACTAACATATATACATTAACTTTCAAATGATTTTTAATTGATGTTATGGGATCTATCATTCACTTCGAAATAGATGGGTTTGATAATTATTTGCTCATGGATTGTTTTATCTATAAGTATCTCTATCAATTGGGGTGAATTTTTTGTGATGATAGTATATTAAATAGGTGAGAAGTATTTGGGTGTTTGGATAATGAGTGATAGGCTATGTTTGTTGAAAGATGTTTTGTCCAAGATAGGATCTTGGTCAGAAATGGGGTCTTTGTCAAACATGGGATCTTGATCAAAGATAGATTTTTAGTTGAAAGGAGGATATTTACGAACGATGGGATCTTCATAAAAAATTGATTGTAAACCATGGTTTTCAAAGGCAGGTTGATTGGGTATCGATTGACTAAAAATAGATGTGTCAACAATGGTATCTCAAGAAATGGATGGAGGATTATGACCTTGACTTGTAAGTTATGTGGCTTGATTAGGCTTAGGAAATCCATCTTCGCATATCCCCAAGATATGATTTTCAGATGTGAATAGACTTGGATCTACCTTGATGTACCCTTTCTCAATCAGATCTCGGATATAATGCTTTAGTCTCATTTAATGGTTTAGAGAATGACCTTCAATTTTGTGATAATCACAATATTCATTAGGTCTATACCACTTTGATTTTGGGACATTTTTCTCAAAGTATATGGTGTTTATAAATGTAACTAGGTTTTGTAGTGACCGATTTTGGTAATAATACATCTTAAGGTTCCCCTAAAGGAGTGATTTTTTATTAATAGGCACGGTACTTTTTTTGATAGGCTTGGAGTTTTGTAACTGTTGTAACTCTGGGGATGGAGTGACATTAGATGGTAGAGGTTCTAGAATTGGATTCAATTTGCTAGTTTGATAGTGGATGTTAGATTTAAGGCTATAACTAGTGGAGGGGAGACTTGGTTGATTTTGTAAAATAGGCTCCCTAGTGGTAAGGTGATGTTGATATGGAATGTTTTGGGATTCCCTAGCTAGAGAAGTAGCTTGATCTTGGGAGGATGGATTTATGAAGGTTAATAGACTTGGTTGATTTTGAAAAAATGTGAATTCAAGTTTGGGAATGGGCTAGATACAAAATCAAATGATTGATTTTGATGACTCTAAAAATGTTGGTTTTGAACAACATAAGAGTTGAATGTTTGATTCAGATGGAAGATATTTGGATTGGACTGAATGGGAATTTGGTTTATGAATGGACTTTGTTTCAAATATATATTTGAAAGTGATGGTGAATCAAAATTTTGATTTAGATTGGTGCTAATGTTAGGAATAGATGGATTGGTGAAGAAGTATGGGCTTAAGTTTTGGGGTGAACTAGAGTAAAATCAAATGATTGGTTTTGATTACTATAGAAAGGCTGATTTGGAAAACTATAATGACTTCAAGTTTGGATTTGATTAATGGATGGATGAGGATGAATACATATTCAATCTTAGATTTGAATTTATTAAAAGACTTATTTGATATTGATTCAAATATGGATCTGAATCAATATTGGTTGGATTAAATCCTGGGTTATAACAGAGATTATTAGGATTATTATTAGGGACAAAATTATTTAAGGGGTTGTTCCACATAGCCATGATTTTTTCAATGGATGACACTACTAAGGAAACATTTGAATCAATAATGAAAAAGACATCAAGTTAAACTCTAGTAAGGAAAAGTACTAAAGTAGATAAACGTTTTATTACTAACTAAATGTTTTTGAGATTTTAGAAAGAACGTTGTGATTTTTAGGATAGCATTTTAAATCAATAGAATTTTGTTTGAAAAAAATATTTTTAAACAAGTGGTAAACACAAGGAAACAACAAACAAATTTTTATTCTAAACAAACAAGCAATTGCACATAAAGTGTCAAAACTAGGATGAAAAGTTGTGAGCAATTTTTTGGCTCTCCATTGTCACTCACTTATCCATGTTCTCAGTGATGGCCTAATGTTTCAAGGCACTAGCCATGGAGGATCCTACCATACCCATGGCCCATTGAGTCCAATTTAGAGGGTGTAGTGAAAGTCACTTGTTGATGCTAACCACCAACTGATGTATTAAAGTCAAATGGTAAAGAGATAATCCTATGATTAAGGTATACATGAGATCATATAGGGGGAATAAAACCATGGAAGAGATTGATATGTGGACGTATAATATTTGGTCTTGTTTTAAAGTGCTCAACATAGCAATAGGGGTCTCAGTGTGTTTACAATCAACAATATCATATCTTAAGTCAGCTATTGAAATCCTGGGTATTAGAGCATGAAAGCTCCTCACATCACGATGTGCTTAAAACACATAACTACTTAGGTAATTGAAACAATCGGGTCTTGATTTATATACCCCACTAAAAAATAAGATTTAGCTTATTAAATGGTGGTAAAATCTACATTCAATAGATACCCTAATGAAAGAAAAACAAAGAGTTAATACTTGTTTTTGAATTCTAGGTATCATCACCAACATGATGTCAAGGAAAGAGCATAAGTAAGATCAACTAGGATAATAGATAAGTTACGAGATTGTTTTTGATTTCTAGGTATCATCACCAATGTGATGCTAAGGAAATAACATACACAACATTTGTAATTAAATAAGAAGACAAAAATAACAAACATGTTTAATCCATAGAAAATAAATTTTGATCTATTTATTAGGAATGCAAAAGATGGAAAATGAAAGATGTAGTGAAAATAAATGAAATAAAATTGGTTTGATTTTTATTTTTTGCCAATTTTCTTTTGTAAGTGTTCTGCAAACAAGGTGTTAGTTTATTTTGCTTAGGCTGAAGAATAAGATAACCTATAAAAATAAATGAAAAACCATGAAAAACACACAAAAAATAAGCATTTGTGACAAAATCATTGTTACATAGTCAAGTAAAAAAAGATAAATTGTAAAATGGTCATGCAAGAAAAAGATAGAAAATAGAAAAGGCTTAAATAAATAATATCATTATTATACTCAAATAAATCATTGTATAGAACAACAAAATCATTGTTATATGAAAATGATATAGGAAAGCAACAAATCACTGCACCAAATGACAAAATTACTTCAGATAAAGATGAGATCGATGCTCAAAATGATAAAATCACTACATAAAAACATGAAATCATTGCAAGGTAGAATGATATTGATGTTATCTAAAAAAATCGCTATTCTCTTAAAAAATATAGAAAAAATACAAAAACATGAAAAAGTGACAAAAATGTTGTTTAGTCTAATGAAATCACTAAAACGTGCTCCAAAATCATTGTTACATAGGAAAAATGTACAACTGAACGTGAAATCCCAAGAAACAACTTGTAGTTTGTACCATCTCAAAAACAAACAAGATTAAATGCAAAAGATAGATAAAAAACAAAAACCAAAAAATCAATGTTATCTAAGTGCAAATAGATAACAATCAAATTAAAAAGATGTGGGTAGGTCCCACCAAGAATGCTAGAAATGTATGAATTAAAAGCTACAAATTCAAATAACAAGTCTATTTTAAGCTAAATTCTACCACAGTTAGAGCAACAAATGCAAGAAAATAACAATCAAAACCTTCACAGTTTAGACACTAGAATCCTCCCTTGTGATTTAAATCTGAATTGCTCCAATAAAATGTGGTGCTCGCTCCTCAAATGAAAAGGTTAAATGATCAACATTTGGATGCAAAAATATTGACATTGATTAAATTTGGATGCAAGATTTGATTATGATTCGCTAGATTCTGATTTGATTTCTCAATATTTGTGATTGATTGTAATATTTGTGTTCCTTAGAAATGAGGATTCTCAAGTTTATTTATAGAAACCTAGATTGTTATCTAATGATGAATGATCAATTGGACTTTTTCAAGGTTCCAAAAGATCAATGGTTGAGAATAAATCTTCATCCATAAGGATAGAGACTGTTTCAACTAGGTGGAGAAAAAAAAGGGGTTGGTTAGCAGACTTAGTCAAAATATATTGAAAACTCAATGGAGGAGTCATATGAAGTAGAGGTTTTCATGGATTTGGTTGGGATGAAGGAGATAAAAGTGGGACGGGTTTGAATTTGTAAATTAAGAAATTAAATAATTAAAATAGAGAATAAAATGTGCACAATTAACTTTTTCAAAAGTATTTGAATAAATCAATTAATTGATTTTGGAAAGAAATATTAATTATTAAATTAAGATGAATGATTAATAAACATAATAAAATGATTAAAATAAATTAAGGTGCATGTCCACACTAAATAAAATTTAGGTGTTCTACACCTTAAGTGCACAATAATAAAAACTTAAGGCACAAAGGTTCACTTTTTGTACCTACCAAAGATTATGCCTAATAAGATAATTGATCAAGATATTGTTTGTTGAATAGTGGAAAACATGGATATTGAATTAAAGAAGGCCAATAAAGTAACTACCCATCCAACCCCTCTCAGTATTGGTAGAATGGAGTACATAATATGGTATCACCTCCAAACTTTTGGAAATATTAGGGCACACTATGGGGTTTAAATTTGCACCTTTTAGACATTGAGACCCTATAAGGAATTTCAAAAGTCACATAAAAAATATGAAATAAAATTAAGAATCAATTATGGGCATCAGTCTTATGATCATGAAAACATATTTATTAATACAAAAGATGATAATAATGTTAATATAAGGATGAATATGGACAACATGTCTATGACTATGGTATAGAGGATCTAGTATGATCCTACCATCACTAGAGAGGATGTTAAGATAATTGAGAAAGAGGAATTGGTTTTTGGACCTGTCCATAGACCACCACCTCAAGTAGAACCAAAAATTCATGTACAAGCTAGTCCATCTAGGATATAATACAGTAGAGAATGAGATTTAACCCCTTTAAGCTCCCCTATACACATAACGATTATTGCTTATGTAAAACACATTATAGAGGGACCTCAACACATAACTGATGAACAAAGACTACAAGTCCCATCACATAAACATTAATTTTTTCCATATTTTCTTTGCCTCCATTAACCATTTCACAAAAATTAAGTCTTCCTTCCTTTATATCCCAAGTTAATGTTTCTTCTCCTCCTTTGTCTCCACCAAAAGTGAAGCCCCAGTCCCATGGGCATCCATATTCATCACCACCCACCATGACAATTACACCACCATTATTATTACTTTAGTCCAATATATTGCCATATTCACCGCCCATCATTCTTCCATTACTCAACACTCCTCCCATTCCCTTACCATTTAATACCACTATCACCCCTTCATCTCTCATTCCATATTATACAAGGTCAACTTCTATTGATACCAAACCAATAGTCATATATATAAGGAAGCCAGGAACCCCTCCTATTTCTCACTAGAAGTTTGAGGTCAAAGAGAAACAAACAAAAGACCAAAAGGATAAAGAAGATATAAGAAGGGGTAAATGAAGATTAGACCTTGTTATAATTGATTATATTGAGGAAGAAGAAAAAATATGGAAATATGAGGAAGAGTGGGTGTCCTAGTCTGAAATTGAAGAGTAAGAATTAGTTAGTGACACAATAAAATTATAAGAATAAGATGAATAGATGACTAAAGGGAGTACCCAGTTAGGAGGGACATAAATATATAAAGAATATGAAGAGGTCAACTAGGGAAATGGTAACTTAAAGGATACTAGATTACTATCAGGGAGAGAAATAGATAGAGAAGAAGAGGTATAATCAAAACTACACATTACAACATAGGGACCATCCCCAACTACACCTCCATGCTCTCCACCTCAGAGCACTACAATGACAACTGGTGCAACTAGTGCCTAGGTTGTCTCTTCCCAAACTATAATTTCTTCAAGTGGGCATTCCTTAGTAACTCCCTCAATTACTAAAACTACCATTAGTGTAGTATATTATTTGTATTTGTTGTATTATTTAAGCCAAATAAACTAACCTTAGGTAGTTGTAATGATAATTTTTCCTACCATTACCCACCTTACTATTGTGGGCCCTACCACCACTACTATAACTAGATGGGATGCCTTCACTTCTATTACTGACTATTTGTGAAACCTATCAAGCACCACAGTAGCATACTCATTTTTTAGTTGAATGAGTCCACTATACCCTAATCCAAGTAAAGGGATACATTTTGAAAACCTAGTCTCCACATTGATTTTTGATATAATAATCCTAGGTTGGAACCATAGTTAGATATGCCTATTGGCCAAACACCCCACGTAGAGTTACCTATGATCTCAATCCACAAAGCAAATATGAAGGTTAGATATGTAATTAACACACCAGTTGAAATGAAGGTTACTATATGGGGGAAATTTATTCCTCATTTTCTTGTGATAGTGACATCTTCCCCTAAGGCCATGCTATGTCTAGGACAATTCCTCTTAGCTAATCTTGTATCACAAATAGAGAAAGAAATTTCATTGAACATCCCTTCATGGATTCGTTAACTAAAATAGGAATAATAAGGAGAAAATACTAAGTGATAACTAATGAACCCATATTAAAGTTATATTTAGATGGACAAAAACCTTGAGTTACATTAAGAGGAAAAATATGGTCAAACCTAGTTAGCTATATAGAGGATCCATATAATTTTTGGGATGCTACTGGATGAGTTATAAAAGAGATGTTTAAATTTTTTGATTAGCCTTTACAGAGGCAACCACAAGTGAGTATTATCTATAATCCTAAAGGGATAGTGTAAATTTTTCATGGGATACCTCGGAAGTTATTTTACACTATTAATTCAATAAGGTCTACAAATCCACCTCCCAACCCAAGTGGGGACATATTATTCAAATGTTCAACAAAATAAAGGACATGGATTCAAAGACACATTTTATAATCTAGGGAACTAAGAATAAGGTCTATACCCACTTGAATTTAAAACACAACATTTGAAGCTACTTGGGAACAAAATTATACTGTTTCTAAAAGGGACAACATGCTTGAGTACCATTAAGAT
>JARHVA010000330.1:4290000-4315000 GCA_037957365.1 Torreya grandis
ATAAAATGGTTGATGTTGGGAATAATTTCCAAACCTCCTTTATTAGATAGTGCCTCCTAGATTTATACATTTTTCTTCCTCACCAATGGTGTCAATAATGATAAAATTGGGATAAAGGGGTATTTTGACCCACAAATGTTGCAGCACTTGATTATATATTTTAGTGGTGTGAACTACTTTCTAGTTTAATAAATCCTCTTCTTGATTTTCATATAAGTCATTGGCCATATTAGTCATCATTCTATCATAGACATCCTACTCATCCGTCTGGATATCAAAATAGTGTCATTTTATTATGATACAAATAATATTATTTTCATCTATCAAAGTCCTTTTTCTCCATGTCTTTCACTGATGGGGATACAATGACTTGTGATGTAATGGAGCCTTACATTTTCGATGATCTTATGGTATAGCTGGGGGTACTTCAATGATAATGATGATTGGGACATCTGATGGTATTATTTACAAATAAGTGGCTCTTCTTGTGTCTAAGTAATTATGCTTCTCAGCATCATGTTGCATAGTATCCATGCCAAAAAAATTGGGAGAGGTACACTTAGGGCCTTAGATAATTCATGATTATGGATGATTGTTCCCTACAAAATTTTGGTTACCACCACATTTTTCCCCAAATACTTCATGAAATTTGGAGGTATGCATGGGTTTCTAACAACTAGTTCAATGTGCTCATTCCACCATGCACTAAAAAATGATTGATGAGCAAAAGAAATGCACTCTCACTTCATAATGAGAGTTTTTAATTTGACATCTAGATAATAATTGACATATAGATGGACAATGCACTCTAAAAACTTCCACCATGTGAATACTAGAAAAAAAAATCAAGAATTGGTATTAGAATTTTCATTTTGTAGAGGATAATTTTTTTTCAATGTTGCTTATGACCTCATACACCAAGAACTCTAGTTAATTAAATTCTTCGTTGAGGTTGACCATGCAATGGGTGACATATATGATGTCTTAGGTTTCTTCCTTGGTAGAATCATTTGTTTACTAGAACCTCGTTGTTATACATTCTATAAGAATGCACACTGGTTGATCTTTAATATCCTCCAATAGTATGCTTTCATATCCTCATACATAAGCATTGTATATGTTAGATACAATAAGTGTGATTTTGGATTTGTATGGACCCAGAGGCTTTTCTTAGGCCAACAGTCCAATTGAATATGCCATGGCAACTTTATTGACATAGATGGTGATGTCTGAGGAAATATAAATCTTCCCTTGATTATAATAGTTGAGTATAAATTCAATAATATATCCTAATTTCACAAATGTAGGAAATTGAATCACTTGTTTGACTTCTATGTTACAGAGTAAATAGACTAGTGAAATTACTAGCTATTGTGTGCCTTAAACTACTATGGGGGAAAAGACTCATTATCAACAAGTTTAATTATAATATATGCATTTTGGATTTGTAAAATTTATTTGCCATATATTAGTTCTAATATTGATGTCATCTTATTTTTTGATGATGATTCCTTATCGTACCTAAGAAAGATCATAAACATCCATCTTGTAAGCTCTATAAATCACAAAGCACTATGATCTAAACTTTATAGATGATAGATACTAAGTCAAAAAGAAATTAATAATAGGTACTAATGCAAAAGGGAAATACATCACAAGTTTAATGCATTATTCCCAAGGATCAACAAAGTTTAAAATGATAATGCAAATAGCCAAACACCTAGTTTATACATCTTTGTATTTCCTTTTATATCCTAATGTTTCCAATATGCCACGACATCCTTTATTTTAGATTTAATGTCAATTAATTAGTAAGATATTTTTTTTATAAGTTGGCATCCCTTATATGACTTGCTTATTGAGTGATGTGACTAGCCACCTAACCACTCACTCAACACACATGAGTATTCTTTTCCTGATCCACCCTAAAGAACTGCTAGCCTTTATCCATTTAATATCTCACCACTCATGTCTTCCCCATACTTAAATGTTGACATAATATGTCAACATTATCAATAATTCTCTCTTGTCAATACTATTCTTGTTATTAATGGCACTCTTTTGATCTAGTCTCATATTTAAATTTACACAAATACCATATATAATCTTGATCTATCCACACAACCTAAAGTAAACAATCAAACTCCACATAACATAATTGAAAAAAAATTCTAATCTCTGATGGTGTGATTTAGCCTAAGATTATGCTTTGACACACAAGTTACTAGTGGTAAGGATTGAGCCTACTATCATTCACCCTCTTAGGTAAGAGGTGCCTTGAAAATTAATTTGAACCATGAACCCAAGATGTGTCCACTAATGAAATATATATAGACATTTCCATCTGATATGAATCTTACTTGTGAAGTCTCTAAATTGATTATCATAGAGCAAAACTGGTTGATCCACATGAAACCCCTCCATTCATAGATTCTTATCATGCCAATATTTTTTACTATGAATATTCACCTCATATGTCCATAATGATTTATGTATATCTTAATTCATGTGACTTATCTCCAAGATCTAACTTTTCCAATAATATTTATCTCTCATACACATAATTACTATGATTCGTAGACTAGTGACAACATATTCCATGGGCATAACAACTTTTAAATTATGGACCAAGTAGAATGGGGTGAACCTTATGCATGTTTTTAGTGTTTGAAATATGCCCAAAGGACTCTATGAAGTTAATCCTCCCAATAATATATTTGAACATCACAAACCTTAATAAGTAACTTACCAAAAACCTTGTTCATAGTCTCAACTTATCCATTTACCTGGGGATGATAAATAGTACTTTTATGGTGTGATATGAGGAAATAATTTATGATAGTGTTGATTGTTTTATTCAAAAAACATGTACATAAATCAATTACAAGTATGATTATGAAAATAAACTTGGTAATGGTGTTCTCATTTAATAACTTCATTGCATATTTTGCACCATAGTTGGTCATTGTAGAAGCCTCTACCCATTTAATAAAATAGTCTATCATAGTATTTATATATCTTGCATGACTATGTTTTTTGGGTGGATTTTTATCCCCCCAAAAATAAATTCCCCATTATTATAAAGGATATTTTGATAACATTGGTTTTAAAGGAATTTCATCTCATTTTTTTGGTTTACTCATATGTCAGCTTACATCGTACTACTATGTAAATATGTGAGCATCCTAAAATAAGTAAGACTATAATATATGACTTTATAAGAATTTTATTGTAGTGGAATCTCCTACTAACTAACCTCTAGCTATCCCCTAATGTGCCTAATCTGGTATTTGAGGCCACTTATGTTCTAGTGAAACTCAGCATACCACATCATCCTTTCCTAAATGGTAAATAAATCCATCAATAATACTATATGGAAGGACCTTTGTGATTAATTATTTATTTTATTTTTATATGTAATTATTGGGAAATGTACCCTATTCTAAAAACTATATGATTTCCTCCAATTTCTCTAGAATCATAGCCCCACAAAATAAGTGTGCATTAGGGGACTCATTTTGAACTTTTTCTGGTTCTTCACCATTTCAGAGTTGGCTCAAATGGTCTAGACCCACATTCTCTAATTATAGTTTGATGTTGATTCTAAATAATAAATATTGGAAGAACATTATCCAACATGTTATGAATCCTAAAAGAAAGGGTTTATTAACTAGGTATCACAATGTCTAGTGATAGGTAAAGAGCTCAAAGTGTGTTTCCATTAGATAATGGAAAAAATTAATGTCCACACTATTGCCAAGGCCTCTTGCTCAGTTATAGTATAATTATTTTTAGTAATAGATAATTTTATTATTGTGAAATGGATTGGATGATTTAAATTGCCTTCTCTTGGTTGTGATAATATGGCTCTAACTATGATTCCAGATGTATCCACATGAACATTGAATAACTAACTCTAGCCTAGAAATCTCAAAATTATTACAATCACCAATCTCTAGATTAGGTCAATGAATGCTAATTGGAAATATTTTATTCATAGGAACTATGTTCATTTTCAAAACAAATTATCTAAAGGGGAAGATATAATTGCATATACATTGATGAACTTCCTATAATATGCTATATGGAGAAGCAAATATCTCACCTTTGTCAAACTTGTGGGTGTGGCATTACCATAATTACTATTATCTTAGCATGATCTACTAGTATAACCTTAATAAAAATAAATGCCCTAATAATACCCCAAAGGGTGTAATAAACAAACATATTTTTAGATTGAGTGCTATTTTAATTACTCTACATCTCTCCAACATCAATTATAATTTATATAAATGTTTTTAAAATAATGAAAATACTACCTAATCATCTAGATACATGTATATTAAGTCATGTATATAATCCTTAAATGCAATGAATACTACTCTAGAGAAAACAATAGGTGCTTTCTTCCAACTAAATGCTATTACCCTTTGTGTGAAATAACCCTAATATGTTGCCAAAGTAGTATTAGGTCTATCTTCTTTTACTATTAGGAATTGATGATATCTGGTGAAGCCATCTATAAAGGAATATACTTCATGGCCTATGAATGCTTCCAAAACTTAATCATTAAATGGGATATGAAACATAGCATTCACACATGCCTTATTCAAAATGTCATAGTCATAGCAAATTAAGATTTAACCAATCTTTTTTGGTTGTACAACCATGGGCTAACCCAGTTAGCTTTCTCCAAATGAAATTTAATACTAGATTCTTCTATGTGGTTTATATCTAAATTTTAAGGTACTTTGGCATAATTAAGTGTGTAATAATGTAATTATTTTTAGTTAAAAAATAACAAGTTAATAAGTGTATTATTATTATTATTATTATTATTATTAATATTATTATTATTATTATTATTATTACGAATAATAAAAATAGTATATGTTTTTATTTTTATTTAGTCTATCATGTATTCGAATATATTTTAGTAACAATATATTTGTATATAGTCATTTGGTTCATTAGGAGATTGTTTGTGTGAGAGATTTTAGAGATCTCACCATCATGAATATAAGAAATGTATTTCCTATATAAACATTGTAATGTTTTGATTAAATATTTAAGGTTCAATATACTATTATTATGTGATTAATTATTTATCTGTTATATAGTGTTCAAATTTTTTTTGTATACCTCTGATCTACCCCAAGATCTATTATCAGAGTAGGTATGGAGAATTGAAAAAAATAAGGCACTATCAGTCTATGCTTCACCCTTGAGGATGAAAAAAAGAATATTGTGAGGAACTTGGCTACATCAATTTTGGATGTGTTTTAACATCATCATATTCTATGTATCTTCTATTATTATTATTGGTTAGTTGTGTCATTTTTTGTTTGATGCGGCTATGCTTCACTTGAAGGTTTTCCAATCATAACAAAATCTCCCATTTGGAAACACCCTCCATGTTTAAAATGGCATTGGTTTAGGACTCACCCTTCATATTGTTAGATCCACGAGTCTCATTCAAGTGTCTCATTCAAGACCTGAGAAGGTAAAAATAAAATCAAGATATATGAAGTGGATTATAATATGGTTGTAATAATATTTATGATGTACAATTTGTGCATTGATTCTATTAGGATGCTATAGACATGTGTCATTGTATTGATTGAATCTCTCTCATCTCATTCATGAATGTTGAATCCACATTTGGTTCTAAATATTTTAAAATCCTTTCATACCTTTGAGCATTCCATAACATCATCTCTAAAGACTTATAAATAGTGTGCAATGTATCTTCATTTGATTGCAAATAATTTTAGTGCCATTAGTAGCCATTAAAGCTCTAGTATTATTTTTGAATTATTAGATTTTTCTGTTACCATTGATCAATCTATGTATGTGAAATGAATGGCATGCAGACCCATGGAATTCACTCCATGTGGTTGCATACCATACATCAAACCACCTTAAGATTGAGACCATTGTATTTTCCTTGCCATTCAAAAAGCATAGGTCCCAGGTTCTAGCTTGTTTAGAGATATTGGAATGTTTAGTTTTATTTATAAAATTTAGTCATCATTTTTGCTTATTAATTTTGATCTTATGCTCTATAATTTTTATTTTTTCAAGTTATTTAGGTATTCATATACATTCATTTACCATAAGTCAAGGTCATGTTTAAATGTTGAGTTTATTCAAAGTTTGTAATATTCATAGTATTGTCATTTTGAAAAGTTCATATAGATTTTGTTTCTATTAAATGTGTTTTATATACTTAAATGGTCCATTTTCACATAGGTTATGTCGACCATTATTGACAAATTAATATCATATTTATTGAGTCATTAATCAATTTTATTTTACAGTTAGTAGTTTCTTAAATAAGAGTCAAGCTATTTCCTTTCAATCAAGTGTCATAAAAAATAGTTCTCATTATATAGAGCCAGTATCAAAAGTCTCATATAAAATTATATATGGTTATAATTTGTATCATAATTTTAAATTTTTTAAAAATACAAAGTGTCAATCTAAGTCATTATTGGTATATAATCATATTTTTTAAATGATGCATTATCAGTGGAAACTGACATCTTTTTTCAAGTCTAAGGTCATAATGGATAAAATGAAAAAAAAGAAGAGAAAAAGGAAAGGAAGGCAGAGTGAAATGAAAACAACCATAAAATCTATACATTTCAAGTAATGAAATAGGTCCACCCAAATGTTGGTATTTATAGAAAAGGTATGTGTATAATAAATTATTTCATTAATAATATCTTTGAGAAAATTTATCAAGAGGAATCCATGCTCACTCATCACAATAAGAAGCCAATTATTACATCTAGAAAAATCCAGATAGTTGTACATCATGTTTTTCCATGAGAACTTTCTAGTCATGTTATTTTTGAAGGTACTAAGGATATCAATGAGTTTTTTGGTTCTCAAATAAAAATAAAGGAATTCCAATGGAGGACAAAGGAAATGGATATTAGAGGCTTCATAGCCTCTTGTTAACCATTAGTGATGGGGCCACTTCTACATTAGTAGCATATTTTTTTTCAGTTGTGTGTTTGATTTTAGTTTTGTGTGAATAAGAACATATGTTGTATACCTGTGCACATTTTTAATAAGTTAACTAAATATTCCTATGTAACTTATCTTAAATGTGATAGTGAACAGAGATAGTAATTATATTGCACATTGTGATGTGGCTTATGGAAAGCCACTTGTAAAACCTTTTTTTTGTGGTTTGTGGTAAACCACTTGTAAAACCATTTTTTTGTAGTTTGTAGTAAGCCACATGTAAAACCATTTTTTTATGGTTGTTGATTATCCACTTGAAAACCATCCCATTTTGGTTGTTGGTAAGCCATTTATAAAACCATCAGTAAGGTTTGTGATTGTCTTGTGAAACTCACTAAATCATGATTAAATTTAAAGATATGGGATACATGTTCTCCCCATGTTCATATTAATGGGGTGTATAGTAGTGGTTAATAATGTTCACAAGGGGGTGATTGTTAAATTGTGTTCACATTATTAAGTGTTTAATAATGTAATTATTGTCAGTTAAAAAATAATACATTAATAAGTGTTTTATTATTATTATGTGGTATATTATTCTTATGAATAATAAAAATAATATATGGGGTTTGTTTTATTTAGTTTGACAATTATTTGAATATATTGTAGTATCAATATATTTTTATATAGTCAGTTGGTTATTCTGAGATTGTTTGTGTGAGAGATTGTAGGGATATCACCATCCCAAAAATAGGAAGTGTATTTCTTATATAAAAATTGTAATGTTTTGATTAAATATATAGAGTGCAATATAATATTATTGTGTGATTAATTATTTATCTATTGTGTGGTGTTTGAATTTATTTCTATAGATCTGATCTTCCCCAAAACTACCTTCACTTTCAACTTCATATTTGGATTTAACCCATACGGTCTTTTATTAATAGACTTGGTGCACTCCTTAAGGTCTACATCCATTTCCATTACGGATACATCCCCAAGGGTTTCTCCTTCCCCTTTTTTATTTCTATGTCTACAAGGTATTGCTTATATCACATGATGCACCTTTTTGTCAAGATGATTCAGCTCCACTATCTAAGTATTCAATATGTCTATGGCATAGAATTTTTTTAAATTTCTATAATGCCTTATTTTTTAAAGGGTTCCCATCCTAAAATATGAATATCTTAATAATATCACTTTGTACTTGTTCCCAATGCATTTTTTCTCCCTAAGCTCTTGATGTATTAATAAATCCATTAGGAGAACATCTAATGTATATCTAAAAATATTTAACCAATATTTTTAGGCCATAGATTCCATAATCCCTGATTTAATACACCAATAAAAGTGAATTTTAGGACAATATCCCTCATGTAATAGTGGCCATTATTATTATTTTTTTTTGGTAACTAGAATATGGATAAAATCATTTCACATGCTTCATTCCAACACAACTAATCATTCCTATGGAAAGACCACCAATTTTTATAAGTTCCCCTAAGTGCATAATTTAGAGAACCAACTCTATGATCAATATCTCTTACATGTTCTTGGAATCATAGGATAAACTGACCAACATCCTTAGTGGTGAAGAATTGAGGTAGACTATGCTTTAATATAAAAACCATCTAGAGAAGATGTACCTCATGATCTACCTTGGAGAAATTGATAATGTGAGTATCTAAGTATCTACTAATTGATAAAGCTATATTGCATGGTAGAATGCCTTTCAACATGGCCTCTATGTAGTCTTTGTCTATATGACCCATATGATACATGAAGTCTATGTATAATTGACTTGGGGAGCTTACAAACATAGATCACACATCCTACACTTTGATTTGTAGAATATATATATGATGAAGAAGTGGTTTATAATCTATATCTTACAAGACTCATTGATTATCCTCCACATTCAATGTCATCTAGTGATTGTTTGCACTATAATATGGTGAATTCAGCTCCTTATGAATGTAATAGGGTTTATGCCCATATTTGTTTTTAAAAATTACCATAATATTTTATTCTTGGTGGGATTTAAATTGGTTAAAGATTGTGTTGATGGTCATCTAACTATCATATGCCCACTTTTTCTTATCAACATAAGATAGTGAGTCACATTCATATTCATATCGATGACTTAGAAGTCACCATGTAGGCTTAGCTCTATGACCTTCATTTACACATTCTCTAGGTAAATGATAGGTTCAACTTGTCCATAAACTATAAGGCTTAATGTTATAGGGATATAAATTAGTGTAGGTCACCCAATAGTAACCCACATGTATCTAAGAATAATATTGATGGTGCTACCAAAATCAAATACTAAATTAGGTATCTCATACCCTACGATCTCAATATCCATTATAGAATCAACATCCCAAGGTTTTTTAATCTTAACATACTATAAAATTTGATTGGTCCATTGTTCACCTTTATGTGCACATTATAGAAGATTAGGTAGCAGGTTAGTGATGTTCTATAAAATGTCTTCAGTCTATAGGGTACTAAACAACTTCATGAGATCTTTCAATGCAGTGAAAACATCATATTGTCTCAAAATTTAAACTATCTATCCATATATTTATGCATCAATAGCCACAACACATTATTATGTAGTCTCCTAATGTTGAATTATTTTCAAAATGCATGTAGCTTCATGCATTATTCCTTTCTAAGTAATAGGTTTAGAGTACTTATATGGTCAATTTTTCTTCATTCCCTAATTCTTTATCATCTCCAATGGTGTTAATCCTTATTCCACATGTTTTTGGTGTGTAAGATATTACAATACATCTTCTCTAGTTTATTGTTTAACCATATTCACATTTTATATGACCTTATCCATACATTATTTCTCTAGGACTAGGCAATCCTTTGTGTCATGCTATTTTGAAATCCTATAATAAGATCAAAATGATTGTTGTTGGGGTCTCATAGTACAATTTATTCATATATGGCTAAATTATCTGTGTAAAAATCACTGTATTAGACCCCTATGCATATTAATTCACCATATTCCTTATGCATTGACTTGATATCCTCTTCTACCTCCTCTAAATCCACCTGATTATAATAGAATCCATAGATACTTAATTATTGAGGCCCAAATTTTCTAGAAGTGTGCAAGGCATTCCACCCTTGTGGTTTTTAGAGGCCATCATACCCACCACATTGTTACTATGGAAGTGATGGGGCCCAACTTACCTATTATGCCTAAGGAATCATAGGATTCTAAGATGTTGAAGAATGATATTATGCTACTAGAGGTGTACATGTCATAGAAGGTGTTATCAAGTTTACCCTAGCTTACAGTTCATAATGTGGTGCCTTCAGTAGACAAGGTACACCCATTTGTGTTGATCTTGGCATGCTAATTTATAGTTTAAGAATTGTTGAGGTCCTAGTAGATATCTTCTAGAATATTATTTGTAATATATTCTCTAAAATCCTATAGAGATCTATAACTTTTTTCATTATGATTGTGAGATTTATAAAAGTGATAGTAAAAATACTATGGATATTAGACATACTTTTAGATGATAAGACAAGAGGTTTCATGCCCTAATACTCTACAAAATTCACATTATTATATTTTGATTCTAGGACACTAATTCTTATGATGTCCTTCTTTGATACACTCTATACACCATAGGTCTAATTTATGCTTATCTCCTTCTCTTTTATACTGATCCATCTTTGTTAAGAGTATTTGCAAATTATTCTCTATTAGGTAAGTTAATTTTGTAGCATGACCATAGTCTTTGATTTTTTAAACCCTTATTACAGTTTCTTGTGCATCTACCTTAGTCCATAAATGTCTCTGTGCAATGGAACAACCTATTCATGCCTTAAATTCATCTAAAATCCATGCTAATTTATCCTTATATTTTAAAACAAACTCTATTTTATTCATAACATCATAAAATATGTGATCATAGTTGATGGTATACTCTTTTGGTCCCTAGTGACCTTATTTTAAATATTGAGTATTAGACCCCTATGTGTATTACTTCTCTTTAATCCTTGTGCATTGCCTTGATATCCTCTTGTACCTCCTCTAAATCCACCTGATTGTAATAGAATCCCTAAATACTTAGTTGTGGAGGCCCAAATTTTCTAGAAACGTGTAGGGCATTCCACATGTGTGGTTTTTAGAGGCCATCATACCCACCATATTGATACTATGAAAGTGATGGGCCCAACTTGCCTATTGTGCCTAGGGAATCATAAGATTCTAATAGGTAGAATAATGATATTGTGTGTTTGGTGTACATGTCGTAGAAGGTGTTATCAATTTTACCCTAGCTTATAGTTGGTAATTTGGTGCCGTTAGTATATAAGGTGCACCTAGTCATGTTGATCTTGGCATGCTAATTTATAGTGTAATAATTATCTAGGTCTTAGTAGTTATCTTCTAGAATATTATTTGTAATATATTATCTAAACTTCTATAGAGATCTATAACTTTTTTCATCATGATTGCAAGATTTGAAAAAGTGATAATATAGATACTGTGGCTATTGGACATATTATTAGAGGAGATGACAAGAGGTTTCATGTCCTACTACTCTACAAACTTCACAAAATTATATTTTTATTCAAAGACACTAATTTTTATAATGTCCTTATTTGACACACTCTATACACCATAGGTCTAATTTATGCTTGTCTCCATCTCCTTTATACTAATCCATCTTTATTAAGAGCATTTGCAAAGTATTCTATTAGGTAAGTCAAATTTGTAGCATGACCATAATATTTGATTTGTTTGACACTTATTACATTTGCTCGTGCATCTACCTTAGTCCCAAAATAGGTTTGTGGAATGTAAAACCCTATTCTTGCCTTCAATTCTTCTACAAACCATGTTAATTTATCCTTATATTTTAAAACAAACTCTATTTTATTCATAACATCATAAAATATGTGATCATACTTGATGGAATACTCTTTTTCTCCTTAGTGAATTTATTTTAAATCCTGAGTATTAAACCCCTATGTGTATTACTTCCCCTTATTAATTGTGCATTGCCTTTATATCCTCTTCTACCTCCTCTAAATCCACCTAATTATAATATAATCTATAGATAATTGATTTTTGAGGACCAAACTTTAGAGAAACATGTGGAACATTCCACCCTTGTTGTTTTTGGAGGTCATCATACCCACAATATTGGTACTATGGAAGTGATGGAACCCAACTTACCTATTATGCCTAGGGAATCATAAGATTCTAAGAAGTAGAAGAATTATATTGTGTGATTGGAGGTGTACATGTCAAGAAGGTGTTACCGATTTTACCCCAACTTACAGTTGATAATGTGGTGCCTTCAATATACAAGGCACACCCATTTGTGTTTCTCTTGGCATGCTAATTTATAGTGTAGGAATTATTGAGGTCATAGTAGCTATCTTTTTGAACATTGTTTGTAATCTATTTTTTGAGCTCCTATAGAGATATATAACTTTTTTCATCATGATTGTGAGCTTTTCCAAAGTTATAATAAAAATACTACAGCTACTGGATATACTATTGGAGGAGATTACAAGAGGTTTCATGTCCTACTACTCTGTAAACATCACAAAATTATATTTTGATTCTAGGACACTAATTGTTATGATGTCTTTCTCTGACACACTCTATATACAACATGGTTAATTTATGACTATCTCCTTATCCTTTATAATGATCCATCTTTGTTAAGATCATTTACAAAGTATATTCTTTATTAGGTAAGTCAAATTCGTGACATGACCATAGACTTTGATTTGTTTGACCCTTATTATAGCTACTTGTCAATCTACCCTAGTGCCAAACTAGGTTTGTGTAATGGCAAACCCTATTCTTACCTTCAATTATTTGACAAACCATGTTAATTTATCCTTATATTTTAAAACAATATCTATTTTATTCATAACATACTAAAATATGTGATCATTTTTCATGGTATACTCTTTTTCTCCCTAATAAATTTATTTCAAATCTTGTGTAGTTTGGATATAACATTTCTTAATCTTAAACTCTACAATTAACTTGTTTTTTACCTCTTGTAGGATTTTTGCATTGGCATACTTATGGAATATAACTTCTAATGCATGAGTAATTTAAGCTATAATCAAATCACACTTAATTATTGATTTATTAGTAATTCATTTAGCCTACCACTTCATGGCATAGGTAAGTGCAAATGTTCTTAGATTGTAGACCCATCATACTGATTGAGATGAATTAAAGCCTTTAACTAAGTAACCATATTGGTGTTTCTCATACGTATTATAGGTAGTTATTATGTAACTGACATGTACAAGTTTTATGATTTTAGTGGAAATTTACGTGGTAACATTACCTATAATGTTTCTATTGGTTATTTTAATGATGAAGGAATTTAAAATGTTTATTTTTCATCCTCCTCTTATTATTATAATATTTCAATTTGGTTGATAAACTCTTTATCTTTCACAATAATTATGAGATCAATATCTATCAATAATAGTGTTTTTATGTTCTCCTTTTCCTTCTCAAAATATATATGAGAAACTTCACAATGTGATTCCTCACGTATTTTATTAGTTCTCCTATAAATTTCTTATGTGACATGACCTTGCCAATCTTTGTCTTCCTAGATGATATAGGAACTTATAGAATTTTGAAAAAATCTAGGCTTAGGTGTTGTGTGCTCCCACGGTGAATTATAGGTACATCCAAAGATGAAGTTCTCAAAATGTGAACTTTTGCTATGTTTGTGACTATACAATACTCATTATTCTCTTTTAGGTAATATTCCTTTTTAAGCCTATGAACTTCTAGCTACCTAATCTACCCCGCCCCCCCCTCCCCCGCCCCTCTCTCTCTCTCTCTCTCTCTCTCTCTCTCTCTCTCTCTCTCTCTCTCTCTCTCTCTCTCTCTCTCCTTGATCCTCTCATCTCCTATCTCTTCACCTTTTCCTCTTCTCCTATGTTACTACTACTCCTCTTACTCACATCTTCATAGATCTCCCACTATGTATTCCATATTTTCTATTGTCACATCTCTCTTAATAATTATAGAGTCTTCTTCCAATTCCTCTCCTCTTGCTTCTCCATTTTGAATTTAATTTCAATATTTACCTTCTCATCACTTCACCATTCACACTTTAATCACACAAATCCCTGTGGCACCTAAAGTGACTACTCAATACTAAAATAAATAAGAAAGATGGCCTTTTTTACACCGAACATCTTGATCACCAATAGAATTCACTGTAAATATTTACCTCTAATCCATCTAATAAACATATCATTCACCATATTGATGGTTATATCTCTCTATACTGCAAACTCCATGGAGTATCCATCAATGGTATATGTTACCCAGTGATTTATCACATGCATCTAACTAGTATCTAGGTTCTTTAACCATTATATCCTCTCTTCATTCCATATAATAGCATTGACAGCTCTAAATTGAAAACAATGGAATTCTAATCTAGCCAACCACATGGCTAATAGTCCAATAAATTTGCAACAAATTATCTCATATATCTCACCATACACATGTTCTTGTATGATTTCTTTCATAATACACCATATTATTTTTAATTCATCTTCTGTAAAACTATGAATCTTTTGCTCTAACTAGCTTTTTACTTATCTTTCACTAGGTAGCTATCACATCATCCCCCTTTTTGATGAGTTATATGCTCACCACATCATTTTTATTAGTGATTCTTGGGTCTCATTAGAACATGCTAATTATAGGGATAACACTATAATCCAAGGGAGAACTTAAAATAGCTTATAGATAGATAGGGGTTTTACACATCTAGATTTTAATCAAGGATATTGAACTTATGTGAATACACTTATGCAGTAAATAGATATAGTCAAATACTTAACAAAATTTCTAATGAATTAATTAAACATAAAATGCACTCTTATACAAAGAATTCCATAACTCACATAATAACACATGAGGAAATCATATCAAATATTTCATTAAGTTTTCTTCATAATTATTTATAATAATGAAAATAATGATCATACATATAGATGCATATAATCTAAGTCAGTAGCTCTATCACAATGTTTTTCAATATGGTAAAAATACTCTACCTCATAATTATCAATTACATATAAATTGAACTCATTCTATTATAATATAATAAAATTATTCTACTTTAAACTAAAGGAATATATATCATACAAGTTTTTATCATTGTTAACCTATAAATACATATTTAACATACGTACATGACAACCCATTTTTGTTTTCCTTGTAACACCAACAATACCAGAATAGGTTAACCTTGAAACAATTTAAAACAACTATACAATAGAATGAAACTGTAAATTTGTCCACTTGGAACTTAAGTTTGATGAATTATTTTAGGTCATGCATTCACCTATTAATATAATTATTAAAAATATTACCATACTTACAATGGTTTCCTCTTATAACATATCTATATTTCCAACATATAGTCCATTTTCAACACCAATTATAACTTCATTTCCACTGACTTAGACAATGTAATAGTTTTATTCTTTTAAGTAGTGTTGTAATATAACTTTTTAAATATGAATATTTATTTGCATGTTCTAGTTGTTATGTAACTACTAATTCCTACTTTGTTTATCATATATATATTATATTTTAGATGAAGGATTCTATTTTGATCAATCATTACTATACATGCATACTATACATGATAGTAGCATAGAATATTATTATTTAGATATGCATTTTAAGAATTTGATTGAGATATGAATTATTTCTCATCCCAAGAATATATATACTTGTATCTTCTCATTCTCAAAGGGAGGAAATTTTGATCAAAGTTACTGCAACTGATCTCAATTTGCAAATCTTGATTCTTTTTCAAGCTTGTGGATTATGTTTAAAATGTTATGTCATTTTAATTTCTTAGTATTTTGGTTTTACATGAGGAATGTATTTTAATATATAGTTATTCATATTGAGATACTACTAATCTAAATGTATTTTACATATGAATCATAATCCCCCTTCTATATGAGTTATTACAGTCTTACAATTATGACAACATTTGATTTTATGTACTTAAGTTTACTATATTTTGGTTCTATTTGAATCCTACTTGTATTTTATTATTGGTGTGTTATAGTAACCTACAAAAAAAATTGGTTGTGGATTCCTTGTCCGATCTATTCTTGGTCCACATAGTCTTGGTCCCATTTTGTGAGCTTTCAGTCCAATTCAAAATACAAATCATAATACTAGAAATAAGTGTACACCTAGGTGTCATTAACCCATGGTTAACTCAATCATCACCTTAGTTTCCTAAATAATTTTGTGCTTACATACAATCATCAAAAATAGAATAGTCCTTGATCCTAGTCAATACAATTAATACATAGGGTACTCATTCTGATTCTACAAAGATAGAACTAGAATCTATTTTAGAGGATGATGTATAAATTGAGTAATGAGTTTATAAACATATAAAAATGCATAGGGAGAATTAGTGATAAGAATACCAAGTAAGGATTTACATTACATAGGTACAACAAACATTTCAATAGATCTATAAATAATGTAGAGCAATAATCATTCAATAAGATGCCAAAGATTAACATCATTGAAATAACCCTTCCTAATTGGTGTCAATTTCATAATAATTCATAACATGGTGATATATATCACATAGATTCATTCAATACCTTATATATATTTCAAAATATGATGGATAGATAAAATGGTTTTGAACATCAGATAGAACCATCTTCTTTTACTAGAACTAGACATCAAAGCACAATAATGATATTTGAGACTTATGAGTATGCATTCCTAGAAGAAGTTGAGAATGAACCAAAGGAAAACCTAGATGACATCAATGATTTAAAATATTGTCATTAAACAAGTAACACGTATAGTATGAGGAGTAAGTGGCCTCTCAGTACTTCAAGACCTCTGAATAGTAATGCTACCATTCCTCCAAATGTTAAGGCTAACAGTAATATGCCTTCTCCCAAGAGATATGAGAACTTCTAGACTAAATATACACACAACAAAAGAGGGTACATTATTATCAAGGACATGAAAAAGATCAAGACTAACATCACTCTTCATAATTTGGCCTAGATCAACAAGAGAAAAAGGATGCTACTTAAAACCTTAACTAGAAGGCCATCTACTCATAAGTCAAATGTTTCACATGTAAATGTAATGATATAAAAGGAAAATACTGATGTTAAACATTTTTATTGACTATCAGATTATTCATAAAGAATATACATAATTTCTTGGTTGGCTCTAGTGCTTTTGCCAACGTGATGTCGATAATTATATGCAAGAAACTATATTTGACCCTTGACAGGCTAGATAGGGTGGTCTTATAGTTGGACTAATCTTTTATTTCATGTTCCAAAGAATTTACCAATGTACACATATAGCTTACATGAGAGCCATGTTTTTAGAAGCATATAAATATCTCATTCATTGACATTTCAAAAGATTATAGGATGTTATTTACCCATGATCGGTCCAAGACACTAAATGAATACATGACCACTGATTTCTTGCACATGCAGCTTCCATGGAAATGAGTAGCCAACTAGATTTGAGTGGACCATGAACTTAAGATGAAACATATGATCACATCTAATATAATGACATGAATGAAAAGGTAAACTTTTTGTCTTCTCATGTAGGGGTGTACACATTCACTACAAGACAAGAATAGATATTGCATGAATAAGAATTTGAAGGTGCTTCTCATCTATAGACTCTTAATTTTGAAGAAGCTAGATCAAAGTAAGGTTTCGTTGATTGTGTGACCTTGATTGATCCAAAAGTAAAATAGTACTTAGTTACTTAGAGATTGCATCTTCCCTACAAAAGTAATATATCTAAGTATAGGTCTCTTATCCTTGTACTTTAATTTGAATTTAATAACAATGTCAAGTATTTACATATATTTGATAATTCAAAGCTGGTCATTAACCATATCAAGAATAAGTATCAGTGCAAACTCACTCACTTAAAAAAGTAAAAATACTGAGTAGAGGACCAGATCAAGCATTTTGAGGATTTTGACATCAAGGTTATCCCAAAGGAAAATAACTATAGTAAAGACTCCTTAGAAGCCTTAGATATTAATCTCACCCTATTTCAAGAATCAAAGATGTAAAAATTCTCTATGGAGCTAGTTCATTATCTTTTTATCCTAGATAATGTGGATAATTTCTAGGTATTTGATGATGAAAAATTGATTATGCAATTGATGAATATTTTTGGAGCCTTTAAATATTATATTATAGATGAGAAATATGTTTAGATTATGTATATTGAAGACTTGGGAGATGATGGTATCTTACAGTTAAAAGAGGACCACATCCCTCTGGGAATGGTTTCTCTAGGTTGGGCCTTTGATGTAGATTTCCAAGCTTAAAAATAGAATCATTTGAGATCAACTAAGTATTTTTTTTTTAATGATAATCTACGAACTGACCAACATCCTTAGTTTGTGAATATTGGATCGAATTGCACTGAAAGTGAGGAACAAAAACTAAAGAATCTACTAAAAAAATAAAATGATGTGATTTCTTGGACATATGAAGATTTGAAAGTTTTTGACCTTAGGGTTACTACACATACTATTCCATTAAATTAAACCTTTTAGACAAAGACAATGGCTAGTAAATCCAATTCCATAATGTTTAACACACACATAAGTACAGAAGCTATTGGATGCCAAGCTTGTCTTCCCAATTAGATATTCAACTTGGATAGCTAATCTAGTATAAGTAAAAATAAATAAATGAGAAATCAGACTTTGTGTTGATTTTATGAACTTGAATACAACATCAAAGAAAGATAACTACTCCATATCTTCACTAAATAAAGTAATTAAAATGTTAAGTGGGTCTAAGATGATGTCCTTCTTGGATGTTCTTAGATTACAATAAAGGTATTGGTAGATGAAGATGATTAGATGAAGATTATATTCATAAAAAAGTGAGGGAATTTTGCATATAAAATGATGTTGTTGGCCTAATTAATTATTTGATAGTGTATTTTAAACATGGATATGATCATAGAGATCACCTGTATAAAGTGTTTGATAGACACAGATGGTATAGAATGTCACTAAATGCAAAGAAGAGTATATTTGAAGTTACTCAAGAAATTTTTTTAGGTCATGTCATCGGTAAATATGGGATCTCCATTTATCCAAATTGACTCCAATCCATTTCTAAGTTAACACATCCCAAAAATAAGAAGGATATAAAGTCCTTAATTGGTAAGATAAACTTTGGGAGAAAAATCATTTATTGATTTGTAGAGACTCTCAAGCCATTGAATGATATGCTAAAACAAGATGCCAAGATAAAATGGACAACAAAAGCCTAGAAAGATTTCCAAGACATCAAGATTGTCATCTTTCAAGCTCTAGTTCTGACTAGTCTAGACCTCAGTAATGATTTTTTTACATTTATTCATTGTCTTCAGATCATACTGTAGTAACTGTGATCACACAAAAGGATGTAAATAATGAGAAGAAAAGGGGATAAGATAAGAGTGAAGGAGAGATGATAAAAAGTGAATGACGATAAAAGAGGATATGGATGAAAAGAGTGAAGAAAAATCTTGTTTAGGTAAACTAAAGGTGGAAATGGAGCATCTTGGTCAAGGTAGTTGACTAAAAGAGTGATTCCATCACTGAGTTTGACATGTAAGCTTGGGGTTATATTTAAAATTACGTGGTGATTTTTATGTATGAGCATCCCAAGAATATCAAATATCTTACATGACTAATATTTTTCATACATACTATCCAACACTAAGGGATCAAAATCTCTAGGGATTTTGTTTTAATGCTTGGAAAGATTACTTGCATTTTCAATCAAAGCAAGTTCCCATCCTTCCTTCTCAGTTTGCGCCAATGGTGTTTGCCATGATGAAGTTATCCCATTTGATGACTCAGGGCCCTCTCAAGTTCAAAAAGGCCTCCAAATTATTTTTCACACTATCTATGTACAATGACCCACCAGTGAAAAGTTCTAATGCAAACTTGTTTTCCTATTCCTTAGCAGAAATGGAAACCTCACTTGACATTCAATACGAAACTATCAAATCGTGAAACCCACACCACGTGAACAAATACAATGTTCAATGCCAAATCAAATCCACATCATACAAATCTGCCCTATGTTTACAACAAAATGACTTTCCGGTCTTGATCCAAGTGAAATTGGAAGTAATTAAAAAAAAAAAAAATCAGCCTATCGTCTTGCACCAAATAGCATTATTTTATCTAGTCCATTAAAAAACTTACTATTTTACTTTATAAAAAACTTATATTTTTTTGGGCATGTTAATCAATATAATGTTATTACCCAACAAATTTAAAACTAATTCCAAATTAGAATTAAATAGATTCAAAAATCTACCTTCAAAACTAATAGCATCCTAAAAATGACTCACTTGATCCATAATCTATCTTTTATATATATATATATATATAAACATGTACTTTCAACACAAATAAAACATGGCCAAAAAAACTAGTTTAAAAAAAAAATCGCAAATACAACATGGAAATAACATCCTAGAAACGACTCACTTGAACCATAATCTATTTAAAAAATTTAATTTCTAAAAGGGAAAGGGAAAAAAAAAAACAATAACAACAACAACTAAGTTTTTACGGCTAATTTATATATTAAAACTTTTATTTACACGCTGCTATATAAAAGTACAATTTAAAAGGGTAAAATAGCTTTCAAATTTCAAGCATATTCATTCAACACAAATACAACATTTCTTGTAAGGACTCGCTTAACTAAACATGTAAATAACATGACTTCTGACATGGCAAGTATCAGAAAAGGAATATTGGTAAACATATAAGTATAAAAAGAATACATCTGAAGTGAAATCATACCTTCAAACACCGTAATGGATTTAATGAGTTATTCGTCCCAGAAGTGTATTTTCTTATGCAATTACACGAGAGCAAGGACAAAGAGAGCAAGGACAAAGAGGAATGTGTGCGTTTTAATAAATCAGCACTATTCCACACAATCAGTTTACTTTCTATATATATAATTTTTTTTTATCTAGTGAAAACATATTTAGAAGGTATCTCTCTGAAAAAAACACAACACATGTATAGGAAGTATTGAAAAAAATATATTATTACTTAAACATAACTAGTTAGATAGAGGGTCAACAACTGGATAACAAAAATGGGATAATAAACATTACTACTTAAACATAACTAGTTGAATATGGGCTTTGTTGTTACATATTAGAGTTTGTTTTTAATGAAGATTAAAAGTTGTTTTAGAAGATTAAACGTTGTTTTCACTAATATTTACTTTTAATATTAAAGTAAGAGAGATTGACCCTTTGCATAAATATAATTTCAATTTATTATTTAAAAAATATTTAAAAAAATGTTTTTTTAAAATATTTTGTGAGAAAAAAGTGTTTTTAAAAAAATATATACTAGTTCCATAGATTTTATGTATTTAAATAAACTTATAGATTCTATGTATTTAATTAAACTTTTTTATTTTATATTTGAAATGAGAAAAAATAATATTTGAAAATAATTTAAAATAAAAAATTGAAATATATTAATTAATTAATTTATTTTGATTATATATATGAAGGTATTACATGCAATCTCTTAATTACACAGAATGTCAACATCTTTATTCATATTTTGAAAATAAATATATAATATTGAATAAAAGTGAGTTTATTTAACTACACACTCACAAAATATCTAATAACTATAAATATAATATATTATAATATAATTGATTATTTACATCAATATTAAATATAAATTATATAATTATAAAAAATTGTAAAATTATTATTTATTTAAATTTATTCAAATATTTTAATATTACTTTCTATTTTATTTTTTTAATATTAAATATTTTTATATCACCTTCCCTCATTTAAAATAAATAGAACATTTTTTAAAGAAAAAATACTCAACTAACTTAAAAACATAATTGTTTATGTTAATTGAAAATATACTTATAGGTTCATATATGCATATGTCATTTGAAATGCGTGAATCAGTTAGATAGTCCGCGCAATTAGAAAATAGTCGAGAGGTAAAAATCTAAAAAGGTCATCCTATGTTTTTGTCAAAGCCTAATTACATTTTTGTGGTATTTTATCATCTATACTGATTTGTTTTGCTTCTTTTAATACATGTTTTAAGAATTAATTCTTTATTATTTTCTTTTTAAAAACATAATTGCGGTATAGATAGGTGTTTCCAATCGCAAAGATATAAAAAAAATTATTTTTGAAAATTTTAATAACTTTTTAAATATTATTTATTATTATAATTATTTTCAATTTATTTAATAAAAAAATAATATTTATTTAATCAAGTACTGAATATGCATGTACTATGATAAAATTACTAGTTAAATGAGAGTTTTCAAAATTATCTGTAATTTAAAAATGTCTAATTAAAATTAAGTTTATACTCTGAATTATTAAAGAATATAATGATTCATAAAATTAAGTTGTTAGGTTAGGAAGAAGGTAAAGATGTGAATTTATATCAAAATCGATATGCTTTACAAAATATTTAATTTTTTTGTTTTTAATCATGAAATATTTTTCTTCCTTTCTTATATTTAAAATGTCTCTTTTCCTATTAATTATAGTATCATAAATAATTATAATTATTTATAAATAAATAATAATCTTAATATTTAATAATATCTAAAATGTTGTTATAATTATGAACAAAAGTAAAGAATAAAAAACATGTATTAAATAAAAATAATAATAAATTATAAGGAGATAATGTTGTAAATACTTAAATATACTTTTTATAATTAATTCATTATTAAATTGAGTTATTTTAAAATATGTGCATATTTATCAATATAAACTAGGTATTATTAATATATTTTATAACTTTTCATCTTGCTCTTTGATTCTCTCTCCTATTTACCATGTGGTTTTAAATGTCATGTTGCACATCTCACATAAATGTCCACTACCTTTTTTTGGCCCAAAAACATAGTGTGCACATTTGATGATGTGAAGACCGTATGTGATCATAGAGTTCAAAGGCAAGGGTTTTTAGAGAAGGAAATGGTTAGTTTGCCGCCTTTTCTAATATAAATATTTTTAAATTTGTATAATTAAAAGATGGTGATGTACTTTTTCTTGGTTGTGAAGAAATATCATGTGATATGTAATGGGAAAACACTTAGATGTTTTTTCAAAAGTCTTGTATCATGTTAACATGCTTTATTTTATTCGTTTATTCTAAGGAAATGGTTTTATGTTGGAGGTTAGCTAATTGATTTTATCTAAAGATTTTATTTTTAATGTTTTATGTATTTTTTAAATTTTTTGTTGCACCTATATATGCATATAAATAAGATGTATAATCTTATATATGTGTTTAAGTACACAAATGGATGATAAATGTTTAATTTAGCCAAATTATTGATAGAATTATTAGTAGTATCTAAGAAATATTTTTCCATGGCTATCAATAAATCCATGTTAATATAATGAAATAGCTCTACCATAGTTGTTAAAGACATTTGTGGAGTTGTTATAATTCTTAACCTCTTACCTATTGAAAAGTATGTAGATTTATTTATGGTGATTGATCTAATCTCAATTAGCCTAAAAACAACATGCTACCAAAATTTTGGAATCTATTTCTTGTTGTAGCTTTAGAAGTAGTATTGACTTGATATTATGAGGGGTTTAGAGGTGACTAATGTAGTTCCTCCTATTGAATAATATAAGAGAGGATTGCCTATATCATGGAAAGACTCAAGATACTTATTGCTAGGAAACCTATTTAGATTATCTAGCATTTCAATTTATTTGATTTATGATAATGAAAATTAATATTCATTTCATAATGTTACATATTTTTATTTAAATACATAGATGGATGATAAATTTATAACTTATCTAGATTATTGGTAGATGATTCTCTAACTTGTGATCTTCTATAGCTTGTACCTAAGCAACTTTATTTATCATGATTGATCTAATCCCATGTAGTATAAAACCACCATGTTACCTAAATCATGTATATCTTGTTGTAACTTTAGATGTATTTTTACACTCTTATTAAGAGTGGTCTATATGTGATTAATTTATTTCCTCCAATTGAGTAATCTACAATGGTTGTTAATTTATTGCGATTGATCCAATCCCAAGTAGTCTTATCCCACCATGTAACTAACATTACATATATCTTGTTATAACTCTAGAGGTATTTTTGATCTCATATTAAGAGTGGCTTGGAGGTGATTAACTAAGCCCAAGTAGTCTAAACCCACCGTGTAACCAAGATTATGTATATCTTGTTATAACTTTATAGGTATTTTTGAGTTCAATTAATGTAGTTACTCCGTTTGAGTAATCTATCATAATTGTTAGTAAAGAGAACTCACACCCCTACCATACCCACTCCGCTACCCTTGATATAGGTTCCAACAAGAGTAGTGTTAAGTAAATATAAGTCTTATATAACTGTCCTTGATGAATTTAATTTACCTTAAGAAACATAACTATTTAATGGTGATAAATATACAATTGTAGAACCTGTCTTGATGTTTCCATAGAGATGTTACATTGTTATATTCTTAGAACTATGAAAATTAATTTTTCCTTTTAATTAAAAGTATATTAGCTAAGTGTTACCTTTGATAAGAAAAAATACCTTCCTTTAAGAGTTATGTTCTCATATCCCACAATAATTGATTATGAAACTTTAAAAAAATAAAATAAAATTAAGTGTGTTATGTCAGAGTGGGAAACAATTGATGATCGATCTAGATAGAATCCAATGCACGAAGTTGAAACTATATAGAGTAGAATCGAATACAAAAAGTTAAAACTATATGAAGTAGTGAAATTAGAAAAATAATTCAAAATGGAAGAAGATTTTATTCAGAAAAAGGTTGCACTAACACTCTTCAATCAAAATGTACATAGGAAGGAAAATTATAATGTGAGGAATTAGGTCACTAAAAAATTTAA
>JARHVA010000330.1:4320000-4330000 GCA_037957365.1 Torreya grandis
TGAGTGAGGTTAGCAGCAAAGTCATCTAAGGATTGCATGGTCCATGTATCTCTTAGGTCAGACTTTGTGTAATCGAAAGTATAAATGATTACATAATATTAAGATCTAAATTTATCAAGGATGCAAAGAATAAATTAATCATCATTTTTATCAATTGCACAAAGTTTGAGTTGTAACATGAGTGATTTGAACTTCATGAAGAAGTTTTATATAGTATAAAACTTACTTAGGTATAAAATGATGAAATTATTCTTCAAATCATGATCTCTCATAATGAACTAAAGTTTTGTATAGTATCAAATTTTTGATTTAATTGATTGATGTTAGGGTGATATCACTCAAGAAAATATCTAATTTTTACATGAATAGTAATACAATAACCCTAATTAAATTATATAGTTTCCTACACGTCATCATGTAAAGACGGTGCCTAAATTTTATAGTGTGCTTCTGTAAAAGGAAAAAATTGATATGCATGTGTGTAGTCTCTTTTCACATGAATAGTATGGTAGCAGTGCTAATCAAATTTGATTATTTCAAAGACATCATCATGTAAATAGGGTGCCTAGAGTCTATAACATGATTATATAGAGGGAATAATTTACTATGCATGTATAGAGGGGTCATATGTTACAATGGTACACAATTATAATGTCAGGTTTTGATGATGTGCAAGTAGGGTGTCTGGTTTGAGTGATGTGCAAGTACAGTGTCAAGTTTTGAAAGGGTACATGTATGGAATCAAATTTTGATAGTAAAAGAACTATGTTGTTTATAGTAGATTTGAATCATAGGTTATAAATTTTAATCATTGTACAAGCACATAGTGGGGGGTTTGTTGGTGCATATAGATAATGTCACAATTCCCATCAAGTTATTTATAGGGGCTGTTAGTTCCATGTGTGAATGCAAGTAAGGGAGGATTATGAGTGGGGCCTAAGTAGAGGCAAATTTGTAAAGAGATTTTTTTACCAAAAGAAGTCTAATGACAACCAAAATTTCCTCGAAGGGTGGAAATTTTTATTAAAGGGTAGAAACCTGCCAAAGTGCCTAGAGAGGGTAGAAACATCAGCAAAGATTAAAAACACTTAGATATACATAATTAGTACACATTAAAAAAACTAATAAGGACCCACCTGAGTTTTTGATGAACCCAAAAAACCCACATAGTTTTTCTTTAAAGTCACTAAATGTGTGAACTTTTGTAGAATTCAAGAAATGACATTTAAACCCTCCAAAAATTGTCAAAAACTAAGTTTCATGAAACTATGTCATGTTTACAACTAATTTTAGGGTTTTGATACCTTCCAAATTAAATGGTTATATTTATTTTCCCAATTTGAAAATATATAAGTATTACTTTCATAATTTTTCTAAAACCCTTACCAAACCCTAGAAAATTGAAATTAATGGAAAAACACTGATCAAGATAGAATGTTATGTCTCACAATAGAGGTTATGGTATTCAACTACTAAAAATGTTTTGATACCATGTTGGAGTTGGCCAAAATTGATGATCAATCTAGATAGGACCATATGCATGAAGCTAAAACTATATGGAGTAGTGAAATTAAAACAACTCAAATTAGAAGAAGCTTGTCTTCAAACAAAAGTTTTAATTTACATTTATCAACCAAAAATTAAATAGGAAGGTACATTATATAGTGATAAATTTGATCACTAACAAAGGTAATTAATTTAACTCACAATTATAAAATATCTTAAGTACATTTCCCCCAATAATTTATTATTAAGCTAAGTAAATGAATTAGACCATGTAGGTTAAATCACATAATGGGTTAAATACTACACTAACATGTTACAAAAAGTCAATATTCAATAAAAATCTTGATGAGAATTTTTAAATCCGTAAAATAAAAAAATTAGTTTACAGAGAGTTGGACTTCTTATCATTGATTGACAATGGAGGCTGGGACATGGATATTCATCCCTATAGGTCTCCGTTAAAGAATACAATTTTAAAATTTGTAACATCCCATCCATGTGTTTTAGTCAATTAGAGTACCTTCTTGATGGAACTAATCTTAGAAAATGAATCAAACATTTCTTGGTAATCAAAACCATCAATTTGTTAAAACCTCTTTACTACAATCCCAACATCATTCATATCAATGGACCCTTATGATGTTTTTATAATAGGATCTGACCACTTTAGAATAATAATATAGATTCACCTAATTTAGAATGTATAATAAATATAGATTTACCTAATTTAGAATGTATAATAAATACAATAAATATAAATTTACCTAATTTAGAATGTATAATAAATAAAATAAATATAAATTTACCTAATTTAGAATGTATAATAAATACAATTAAATATAGTGCAACCAAGGGATAGAGAGATCATATCTTATTCATATTTTAGATCTAGACTATGATTGTGACATGGAATCATCTTATGGAATTAATCAAGTTATATAATCTTCTCTTTCTATGTTATGGATAGTTTTGCCTATATGACGCTTGTGTTGACCATATACAATGGTTTCAATGTAGATATCCAACTTCAATGCAGTTGTCCAATCTAAGATATGGACAATGGGTGATGAAATATTTTTCCAGACTCAATTTGTCTCTTGCATGCTTATCTGGTGCCTTGAAATATGCTTTTCTATGCACAAGATCTATCCAATAAAAAAAACTAATATTCTTGCCTTTGACCTCCCATGACCAACTAAAAAGGGGTTAGCACGAGTCAAGTTAATCCTAACAACCTCAACAATTTTAAGTGTTTCCTGTGTGTGGAATTATAACTATGTAACTATATGATCTTTTTCCTATAATAACCCTTGGTATAAATAATGCAAGAGTGTACAATTTTTTTGAGTACTTTAGATATTTAATATAGTTTTGTAGTGAAATTTGATATCTTGGATTATAATTTTTTTTAATTAGAAAGATAATTGATAAAAATTCAAGGTAGTATAATTAGACCATAACCTTTATATATATAGGTGTCTCTTAATTTTGAATTAGGACCTAGTGACATGTGAAAATCTAATAATAGGATGAACAAAGGAAACAGTTCAAATAACCACCAAGATAAAGATATGGAAAATGAGAAAAGGATAAGTCTGGACACTTACATCATAGTTGAACACTTGTATCGATGCAATTTTCAACACAAAGCTAGGTGTTTAGAGGCTAAAATCTCAAGGATAATAAAAAACACAAGTGAGGATCTTCAAGATATACTAGATAAAAGATAATTTACAACATATAGTCTCACAAGACAAAATAAATCAAGTGAAATAAATGGATCCAAAGAGGTCCAAAAGAAACTGCAGAACTAGATACCTATCTCTTAATCAAAAGATGTATATATTCAAATGGATATAAAAAAATATTATGAAACTATGATTGTATCAGATATGAGTATCAAAATAATATAGGTTATATTTTATTTTGACATATTTAAAATATAATGAATGAAATACAAACTTATCTAACACTATAGTTTGGGCTTTTCATAGCCTTACCCAAAAGCTCTAACAATAGAAAAATAAAATAGAAATAAAAACTAGCTTGCATAATTTTTTTTCAAATAGTAATTCTAAATTCCCCAACCTACCATTTAAAAAAAATAACTACCAATTTATATTTTTAAACAAATAATTAGTGCAACATAAACTACAAAAGGTAAAAATGAAAAAGCCTATATCTAGGTAAATTATATTCATTATTAATCTATGATGAAACCAATAATTATGAATATGTTTGCAATGGTTTATGAAATATTTGAAGTATTAGATTTGGTGGTAAGGACTGATGAAAGTTTAGACATTAGATACTATTCTAACTCATAAAATTATGGAGGAGTTCCAACAAGGAGTATTCACACATATTCATAATGAACCCAAAAACTAACAAGAACAAGAAAATTACCAATAGGCCAAGATCTTGAAACAATACTCAAAATTGATTCGTATTGACTATTTCAAATAATTAAAAACCCAAAGCATGTTGAAATAAGCCTCAACTCATAAATTAGTGTTTACATGCAAAATTTGAAAAAACTAAAATCTAAAAAAAATCCATATTTTTAAAACACCTAAAATATCCTTAACACTATAATTAGACTATGGGACAAAATTCAACTAAAGTTGAATTCTGGGTCTAAAAATATATAATTTCTAAAAATAGAAAAAACCACAAAAAAATCATTAAATCACAATTTTATACCCTTAAGTGATCACGTATAGCCTCCAAACAATATCGAAAACATTGCTAGGTTGGTACAACACCCTAGGACAATAACAACCTTTTTGATACAATAATTTTTGTGCATGGAAGAGATTAAATGAATTTATGAGTCAAAATTTATGACCTCTATAAGGTTGGCATATTTTTTCTACATCATTCTCCTCTGGTTGAAAACAACTCAGCTCCTGCGAGTTACCTTGATTGTACTACTACCATTTTCCCTTATCAATCTTATCCAGCTTCCATTCTATAATCCAAGTGTTGTCTTCTTGTTGTAGTCCTTCCCACTATATTGAAAAGATTTTATAATTCCCTTGCCTTGTGCTCACTGTCTTTATATCCAAAACCTGCACTATTTTTTTTAATTTTCTTCTTTGGAACCTGATGCCCTAATTTACTTCTTCATCTTCATCATCTTCACCATCTTCTCCATGGAATTCATATAAATCTTAAACATTAACTACTAGAGATATATCAAAAATTTGTGGTAAACTTACCTTATAGGCATTATCATTGATTTTTTTTCACAATTTTACATGGTCCAATTTTTTTATACTTTAACTTATTGTATGTGCCATTTAGAAATCTCCCTTTCATCAAATAAACCATTACCAACTCTCCTTTTTAAAATACCTTGGACCTTATCCTAACATCTATTGTTTCTTTAAATTTATCATTACTTTCCTATAACTTTTCTCTTACTCCTTGAAACTATTGTATATGCTCTATAAACGCTTCTACATCATCACTAATTTGATCCATAATTGGAAATTGTACCAAATCTAAAATACCCATAGTATTTATCCCATAAATAATTTGAAAAGGTGACTTTATTATTGATCTATTCACTAAACTATTATATTCAAACTCAACTTGTGGTAAAGCCAAATCTCATTGCTTTGGCTTCTTTCCCACTATGCATCTCAATAAATTTCCCAAGATCCTATTCACAACTTTTGTCTATCCATCTATTTGTGGATAATATGCACTACTAAATTGTAGCTTAGTACCCATATTATTCCACAAAGTCCTCCAAAATTGACTTAGAAAATCTATGTCCCTATCTTAAGTAATAGTTTTTGGAACACCATGCATTGTCACCATATCTATAAAAAATAATTCTGCAACTCTAATGGCATCATTGATTTTCTTACATGCAATGAAATGAACCATTTTAGAAAATTTATCTACAACTAAAAAAATTGAATCGTTACCTCTCTGTACGTTTGGTGATCCCAAGATAAAATCCATATTTAAATCTATCCATGATTCTCTTGGAACTGGTAATGGCATGTAAAGTCCAATATTTTTTTTATGTCCTTTAGCCACTTGACATATTCTACACCTTGAAACATACCTTGTCACATATCTCTTCATCTTTGGCCAAAAATACTTTTCCTCCACCAAAGCTATTATCTTCATCTTACCAAAATGTCTAGCCAAACCACCACCATGTAATTCTATTATTATATTGTCTCGTAGAGACCCTAATGAAATGCATAATTATTTCCCTTTGAAGAGATAACCTTCTTGGATAAGATAATCATCATGAATAAATTTTTTCCAACCTGTTAATGGATTATTGCACTGCTCAACTACCTTGCTAAGATATGGATCAATATCATATAATTATTTAATAGCTTCAAATCCAACTACTTCACTCACTGTAGTAGTTAATAACACTACCCTCCTACTCAATGCATTAGTTCCCTGATTCTATTTCCTGAATTTATGTTTCAAGACAAAATTAGACCCCTAAAAGAGAGAAACCCACTTTGTATGCCTACTATTCAACTTATTTTGGGTATTCACATACTTCAAAGCTTTATTATCTATAAATAGTATAAACTATTTAGGCACCAGATAATGCTTCCAATTTCTTAATGCCTATACAATTGCATAAAGTTAAACATTGTAAGTAGATTATTTTTTTCCTGCCTCATTCAATTTATCACTAAAATATGCTATAGGCTTTCCTTCTTGACTTAGCACAACACCAATTCTCAAAAATGAATCATCATAATTAGCCTCAAACACTTTGTTAAAATTTTATAATGCTAAAATTAGCGTTTCTGTCATCATCTTCTTCGAATTTCAAACCTTTTCGTGGCTGATCTAGTCCATGAAAATTCCTTCAATCTCATGTAATTTGTTATTGGTGCCACAATACTACTTTTTTAATAATTTTTTTGTAAAAATGCTAAACCATGGAAAATTATTACCTCTGTAATGATTTTTGGAATAGGCCACTGAACAATTTCCTTTATCTTTTCTTCATCCATTTTCACACCATATGCTAAAACTACAAACCCAAAAAATACCAAACTATTCTGCATAAGCCTGCACTTCTTCAAATTTGCATAATTCTCCTTTCTTAACAAGTTCATTACCACTCTCAAATGTTGTAAGTGTGCTTTATCCTTAACTAATATCAAAATATCATGAAAATAAACAACCAAAAACATACCAAAATATTCTCTTAGCACTATTTTCATCACCCTCATAAATGTTCTAGGTGCATTAGATAATCTAAATGGCATCACCATCCACTCATATAAGCCATCCCTAGTCTTGAATGCAGTTTTCCACTCATCTCTTTCATGAATTTATACATGATAATATCCACTCCTTAGATCAATCTTGGTAAAATATTTTTCTCCTCCAATCAAATCCATCATATCATCTAATCAAGGTATAGGAAACCTATAATTTATTGTAATTTTATTAATTGCTCTATTATACACATACATTCTCCATCCCACATATTTCTTTGGAGTTATCAATGTTGGTGTTTCACATGGACTCATACTCTCCCTTATCACTTTCTTCCTTACCAATTCAGTAACCTATTTATTTAATTCTAAATGTTCTATTGGATTCATCCTATAAGCCACTTGACTGGGTAGAGTTGATATTGGAATGAAATCAATGTGATTCTAAATATCTTTCTTTGATGGAAAACCATCTAGTAACTTATCAGGCATAACATCTACATATTTTTTCAACACTCTTGATTCTTATATTGGTATTGGCACCTTTTCTATTTCTCCATTCTTTGCTACTAGTGTATAATAGCAACCTGCTACCTTCATATCTTGGATAAAATCTTTAGTACAGAGCATGCTTTTTCTCTTCTCTTCCTCTTTAAGAGGTAACAAAACTACCTTTGTACTACCTTTCTAAAAATTGTGTGTTATTTTCTCCATCATGAACTACTTTCCTATCAAATTTACATGGTCTCCCCAATAACACATGTCATGCATCCATCAAAATAACATGACACCATATTTCATCATGATAATTTTTTCCTATATAAAACTTGATTAAGCACCTTTTATCTATTATAACCTCATTCCCTTTCTTAAACCATGAAATTTGATAAATTTTAGGATGTTTTTCACATTGCAGATTGAGTTTCTCAATCATTTCTTAAGAAACCATATTTTCATAACTGCCACCATCAATAATTACTTTGCATACCTTTCCACTTGAAGTACATCTTATTTTAAAAATATTTTATTATAACCATGCATCATCACCTTATTCATTCTGCACTTGATCCTTCTTTGGATCGATCATGGTTATTCTCATCATGAGAGTCTCTCCAACATCAGCTGGTGTAACTTCAGTATTTTTCTCTTCTATTTTAGCTTCAACTAGATTTACTTTTGGGTGATCTTCTTGCCTCCTTTTTTGATCTTGATAGTTTGGACACTCAAATTCCTTGTGCCCTTCTTCTCGACATCTATACAGACATAATATCTATGTTGATTCAAAAATCATCCTCTAGCACATCCACAACCTCATCCTCTCTAAAATCCTCTTCCTCTTTGTGGGTATTGAAACCCTTGCCTATAATCATCTTGCCTTTCTGCACCACATGATGATTCACCTTTATGGGCATTAAAGCCACCTCTGGTGGTATTAAACCCACATTGTACCCTTATCTATTTTGGTTTGCTTCTACCTTCAAAGCTAATTAATAAGCCTCCTCCATGTTAAGTATTCTTTGCATGCTTAATTCATCTTGAATAGAAAATTTTAAACCATTTACATACTTTTCAACCATCTACTCTTCTATTTCATCATTCTCCACTCATATGCAAAGTTTGTAAAATTCATCTGTATACTCTTGTATACTATGATATTTTTGCCTCAAATTCTAAAATGTTTTGTATAGGGTTTGTGCATAATCCACAGGAAAAAATTTCTCCCTCAACTTCTTCTCCATGTTTTTCCATGAATTAATTTTCTCTATACCTTTCCTCTATCTCTTTTCTATAGGTTATCCCACCAAATGATTTCATGAAATTTCAATTTCATGGATGCAACTTTACCTTCTTGTCTTCTGTCAGTCTTCCACTCAAAGAACTTCTCTATGCTATTCATCCAATCTATCAACTCCTCTGGTTTTAAACTATCTCCATAATCTGGAACATCAACCTTGATTTCTTCATTCCTTCTAAATCCCACACCATCCTCTCTTTCATCAATGGTGGCTGCTCTTTTTATTCTTCTTCTCGCTGAACTTCATCATGATCTATATCTTCCTCATTACCACCTTGTCTTCTCTACTAATTGGTGATAAACTCTATTAATTATTGAACTTGCCTCTATAATTATTGTATAGTTTGGTTCATCTGTGCCATACCTCCTCATCCCCTCTCCATTCTTCTCTCTTCCAAGATTCAAACTTACTCTGATACAAAATAATTAACCCAAAAACTAATAAGAATAAGAAAATTACCACTAAACCAAGATCTTGAAAAAATAATTATAATTGATTCATATTTATTTCTTAAAATAATTATAAACTCAAAACATGCTTAAATAAGCCTCAACTTAGAAATTAGAGTTTACATCCAAAATTTGAAAAAAAACTAAAATCTAAAAAAAATGCCTATTTTAAAAAACACTTGAAATAACCCAAAAATATCATGAAATATCATAAACACTATAATTATGCTATGAGATGAAATTCAACTTAAGTTGACTTCTGGTTCTTAAAATATAGAAATTCTAAAAATAGAAAAAACTCTAAAAAATCATTGAATCACAATTTTAGACCCTCAAATGAACATGTATGGCCTCCAAAAAATATAAAAAACATTATTAGGCAATTATAATTCCCAAGGACATAAAAAAAACTTTTTGATATGGTTGTTTTGGTATGCTGAAGAGATCAAATATAGTTACGAGTCAAAAGTTATGGCCTCTAGAAGGTTGGCCTATTTTTTCAACATGAATTCATATTTTGGTTCATGTTGAAAAAGTAAAAGAGGTTTTCATTATATAGAGGATTTCCTTAATGAAATATAATCTCAACAAGGGCTATGGAAATTTTTAGGTAAAGACATGTGTACTTCATAAATGTAGTCAAACTAGTCATTACGACCATAGAATATCCAATTCTAATTGAATTTAGAGAAAAGTATGGTGGTGGAGTTGAAATAACTGGCTATGGCATGAGAAGTGGTGGTTGTGGTTCTTATTGAATAGTATTAAGGCATCATTTACATCATTCATTTTTTAATTGTTAGGCTCTTTGATACTAACAAACTTATTTAAAATTAACTAGGCACATAGACAATGACCACAAGTCAACTTTATGAGATATTCAGACCAAGTACCTACATTGAAGATCAGTTATATCCCATAAAAGATAGATGAATGAGTAACAATATGAAAATACAACCCTCCTCTTTGTTCTAAAATAAAATAGATATGTAGACAAATAAGACAAGGAAGTTTTATGAGATGTTTGGACCAA